>LNAC01000124.1:1079429-1111206 GCA_002007465.1 Ailurus styani
GCCTCTTTGCCTACTTGTGATCTCTCTCTCTCTCTCTCTCTCTCTCTCTCTGTCAAATAAATAAAATAAAAATCTTTAAAAAAATCTATTTCATCTTCAGGGAGACTCATGGAAGGAACTTTTGATGAATACAAGTTTCTGATACCTTTCAGATCATAAAACTCAATGGAGTAAGAATTTTCAGAACTAATGGAAGAACTGCATTCAAACAAGCATAATGTGGGACTAAGTGAATTGAGGGAAAGGATACAGTTTTTATGACTCTTGTTTGAAACATCTCTGGTTCTCTAACATTTGCCTCTGCCGGATTTAAGGAAATATTTTTCTCTTAACATACCCACGACTTACAGAAGTTTGGTAAAATATTCCTTTGCAAACAAATTGAGACATTTATCTTTTTCTCCCCACCCGATCCCTCCAGAATTTGGAAACACTCATTGAGTATTCATACTCTGATGGCAATTATAGTTATTTCCGTAAGTTCAATAAGAATCTGTTCTCTTTGTAAAGGACACCGTTGGAAACATTGGTTATATTAGCAAGGCTTTGATTAGAAGGTCATATTTGAGAGAGACATGCATAGACTCAGATATGGCCAGACAGCTTTTTTTAAAAAAGATTTTATTTTTTAAGATTTTACTGGGGTGCCTGGGTGGCTTGGTCAGTTAAGCATCTGCCTTTGGGTCAGGTCATGATTTCTATACATGTGGAGCTCAAATGCCCAACCCTGAGATCAAGAGTGACACGCTCCACTGATGGAGCCAATCAGGCCCCCTTAACCAGACAGCTTTAAGGAACTGAGGTTGACTTTATGGAACCAATGAAGCCCTTTGGAAAAAGCAGGCAGGTATCTAGCTTACAGGATTCCCAGAAACCTTACCAGGTGAGATAGGAAGTTACTTCCTGGCAGGCTCAAGAACCGCAGGATATTTAGGGGGACCTTGAAAAGAGAGGAAGTAACCCCAGTCTGCAGGTATTACCAATGAATCTGGTGGCAAGTGTTTGCTTGGCTTCCTAGCTTCGAGAGGCTGTTAAAAGCTCAATCTGAAATTCCTTATGAAAAGTTCCAGCAAAGCAGATCTAAAAGAACTTACTTGGCACTATTCTTCCTGCACTTATGTAAATAATGAGGCCAAATTTGTTAAAAGTGGACTTGTCTTGGGGTGCCTGGCTGGCTCCATCGGAAAAACGCGACTCTTGTTCTCAGGGTTGTCAATTCAAGCCCCATGTTGGGTGTAGAGATTACTTAAAGTCTAAAAAAAAAAAAACTGTACTTGTTTTACAAACAAGTGAGTCTTAATTTGGCTATCTTTGGTGAAAATTAGGGTGATTTTACAGAGAAGATACTTCACTTACACATATTTATGGATATTTCTAGATTCTACTTCTCATTGCCTTTGAGTGCTTGCTGTTTGGCCTGAGAAACTGGGCTGGATCCTGAATTCTCCCGATCTCGAATATCTGGCTATAATTCACCAAACTAAGGTTTTCAATGTTCTCCCATTCTTTGACCTGGACCAAACCTGCTCTTTTCCCCGAAGCCCTCAAAACTCAAGCTAGATGCCTACGGGTAAACTTCTGAGAAATTTCCACAATGGCCCCCTGTCTACACAGTCTTTGTGCCTGTTGCTATATGGGTCATTCAAAAAGATCACTAGACACCTCGTGGGAGAGGCTCATCAGAAATGTATGTACAGTGTTAAAAATGAGGTACAGAGGGCACCTGGGTGGCTCAGTGGTTAAGTGCCTGCCTTTGGCTCAGGTCACAATCACGGGGTCCTGGGATCAAGCCCCGCATCAGGCTCCCTGCTCCGCAAGAAGCCTGCTTCTCCTTCTCTCACTCCCCCTGCTTGTGTTCCCTTTCTCACTGTGTTTCTCTCTCTGTCAAATAAATAAATAAAATCTTTTTTTAAAAAAGGAGGTACAGAATAAACTCTGACTCTCCCTCTAGCCAAGGCTATGCAAAGTAGAGGGACTTTGCCCGGGGAGGATTGGCCCATGGGTTCTACAGTTATGCCCACCGACCCTGGCCCCTGGGGGATTTTATTTTATTTATACTTTTAGTTTGAGAGAGCGCACGTATGAGGGGCGGGGAGGGGCAGGAGAAGGAAAATCCCAGGCCAACTTAGAGCTGAGTGTGGAGCCCGAGTCGGTGCTGCAATCATGACTTGAGTCGAAATCCAAGAGTTGGACGAGTTGAATGCTTAATGGACTGAGCTGCCCTTAAACCCCTGGGGGATTTAAATACCTTCCGGTTTTCATGGATACTTTCACTGGATGGCTGGAGGCTTTTCCTCGTGAAACTAAAGGGGCTAATGAGGTGATCAATCAGCCTTAAACGCCTGGAGACGATTCCTTGCTTTGCAAAGTGGTAATGGACCTGCATTTGTTGTAAAGAAACCATGGGTGTGGCCCATGCTCTAGGGATAAAATGGAAGTTGCCTGCTGCCTGGAAGGCCCAATCATCTAGAGGTTTTAAGAAAAAGGCCCCTTTGGGACACCTGGGTGGTTCAGTCGGTTAAGTGACTGCCTTCTGCTCCCAGGGTCCTCGGATCAAGTCCCAGATCAGGCTCCTTGCTCAAGAGAGGGGGCTTGCTTCTCCCTCTGTCTGCTGGTCCTCCTGCTTATGCTCTGTCTCTCTGACTTAAAAAAAAAAGTCTCTTAAAAAGAAAAAAGGCCCCTTTGGGGAATGCTCTTGGGGATCAAGAGCCTAGACATCCCCAGGGAAGGTTGAAAGATAACAGAACTTTACATGTACATGCGGAAGACCTTTTCCAGGCATCTTGCAAACTTAACTCACCCTGAGGCTGAAATTGAATAAGCAATAAAGTGTTTAATTCACCTAGGGACTGTTGTGTCTACCCTGAACAAATTATGCAAATATGAGCCTCCCTTTGTCACATGGAATGAACTGTATCCCTAATGAACCAAGTGACTGGGTTTGCTGGATGTCAGGGTCAGCTCAGCATCAGTTCAGCCCTAACTGGACAGGACCCGACTTGGGGCTATTAACCACTCACTCTTCTAGGAAGCTACAAGTTACAGCTCGCCAGATTCATATAATCCTAACCTTCCTCTGTCTCCCAGGGACCAATGTATTTGATCCATGCGCACTTAACTCGCTCCTTGCAATAGTCCACTTAAGTCTCATGCTCCAGTGGGAATATGAAAAATTGCAGCCCAAATACTCTGATCCCCAAGCTTATCTAAATGCAGCAGCAAGAGAATTTCACTCCCTGGATTGCCTTGGTTCAGCATCCGACTCTTTCATTTCAGGTCATGATCTCAGATCTTGAAATTGAGCCTTGCATTAGGAGTCTGCTTAAGATTCTCTCTCCTCTGCCCCTCTCCCCACTGAAATAAATAAATAAATATATATATATATATATATTTTTTTTTTTAAAGATTTTATTTATTTAGGGACACCTGGGTGGCTCAGTCAGTTAAGCGGCTGCCTTCGGCTCAGGTCATGATCCCGGCGTCCTGGGATTGAGTCCCTACTTGGCGGAGAGCCTGCCTCCCCCTCTCTCTCTCTGCCTGCCACTCTGCCTACTTGTACTCTCTCCTGTCAAATAAATAAAATCTTTAAAAAAATTTTTTAAAGATTTTATTTATTTATTTGACAGAGAGAGATCACAAGTAGGCAGAGAGGCAGGCAGAGAGAGAGAGGGGGAAGCAGGCTCCCTGCTGAGCAGAGCCCGATGCGGGGCTCCATCCCAGGATCCCGAGATCATGACCTGAGCTGAAGGCAGAGGCTTAACCCACTGAGCCACCCAGGCGCCCCAATAAATAAATCTTTAAAAAGAGAGAGAGAGAGAGAGAGAGAGAGAGAGAGAGAGAGAGTTTTGCTCCTCTAACTAGGGAGACCACAGTGCTCTTTCTCAGCAGGAAGCAGCTATGGAAGACTGACCTACGCACAAGACCCTTCGAGCATGCAGAATGAAATATCTCAAGGGGGGTGTTTTATAAGCAGGCCAGGAGGTCACCTAATCCTATCGGGGACAATAAGTAGTGGTTAAGACTCTCAGCACTGATTCCAAGCAAAGACCTGATGCACATTCTTGATTCTCTCTGCAGGATCTAAACCCCTCGGAGGGCTCAGATTCCAGACCAGCATATTGAAAATGCTGACCCTAGCCAGCCCAACCCCGTGCAATATTCCCCATTGCACCAGCCCCTTCACAAATATGTACACACCCTTACCCTAAAACTCCCCTCGGCTTGTGGTAGGGGAGACACTGCTTTGGGAACTAGCCCCAGTGTTCTCCTTACTTGGTGCACAGAAACCCCTCCCTTTTCTTTTTCTTCAGCTTGGTTATGTCTTCGGCTCGACACCCACAAAGAGACAAAGCCAGTTTTGGGTAACACATTCCCTCAACCTCCTGGGAAGGGAGATGGACTTGATCATAAAAGGTCAATGGTTTCATTGATCATACCTATGTAATGAAGCCTCCATAAAAATCCCTGAACCACACACGAGGGCAGCAAAACTTCCTGCTTGGTGAGCATGCAGAGATATGGGGAGGATGGAGGGTCCAGAGAGAGTGTGCAAGCTCCTTGTCCCCAACCTATGCACCTTGCCCTGCATGTCCCTTGCATTTGGCTATTCTAAACTGCAATCTTTTCATTATTATTATTTTATTTGTCAGAGAGGGAGAGCGAGAGCACACGCACAACAGGGGAAGCAGTAGGCAGAGGGAGAAGCAGGCTCCCTGCAGAGCAAGGAGCCCAATGCAGGGCTCGATCCAAAGACCCTGGGATCATGACCTGAGCTGAAGGCAGATGCTTAACTAACTGAGCCACCCAGGCGTCCCTAAACTTCAATCTTCTAGAAGAAACCAGTGATCCAGTAGGTGAAGCGTTTTCCCGAAACTCGCGAGCCACTCTAGCAAGTTAATTGAACACTCGGATGGTGTGGGAATTTCCAATCTGTAACTTGTGGGTCAGCAGCTTAGCACAACGTGCACTGGTGACTGGTGTTTAAGGGGCGGTGGGCGGGGGACAGTCTTACAACACACAGCCCCTAGCCTGTGGGATCCCACCTTATCTCCAGGTAGATCGTGTAGAATGGAGTTCAATTTGTAGGACACAATTCTGGCGTCTCTACGAGAACTGGAGGATTGGTTGGTGTGGGAAAACCCTCTGCATGGGGCGATCAGAAGTGGAGTATCGTGTGGAATGTAAAGGAAAGCACTAAGAGTTTTTTCCCTACAGCTGGATTTGTATTTCACGCATTTCTACTAGACAGCACTGCTTTAGAACCATGGGAGAATCTTACCACAAATACTTCGAGAGGCAAACCAGTATGGGCAGACTGACCAGCTAATCAGTTCCCAGTGAAACTGATCCAAGGGAACGGTTGCACCCTGAGTCAACGAGCAGCCTCATCGTGTCCAGAGTCTCAGTCTACACCGAGGGGCCATCCCCAGATGCTGCCTCCGGGTGTGGCCAGGCCTCTGGGATGGGTGCACACTGGGGCCTGTGACCCGTTGCCTTGTAGCGCCGCTGTTTCTTCCTTCCAGCTCCCTGGCCTCCCCGAGGGGACTGTCCATTCTCCGAGGACAGGAAATGAATTCTATTTCCTCCCCCTTATTTGGCAGAACCTTGCCCAAGTCAGGTGGACGTCTGGAGGTTCTCCCTCCTTAACATCTGTCCTGTCCATTTCCTCCTGCGAGCTCTGGCCTAGGCCCTGGTCACGTGCCCGACCCACGACAGGAGCTCTGGAGTCCATCCCCCGCCCTCTGGTCTGGGGCTCCCGCTGGTACCCGGGCTTTCTCTCTGAAACAGTGCCAAGCCATGAGGCCCTGGATGACAAGACTCCCCTGAATCAGCTGGTGGTGTTACGGGGGAGGAGTATGGGGCAGGCTGGGTAGGCAATTGCACAAGACCTTCCTTTCCTACATGACCTACTTCTGTTTTCACTGACTTTTTCTTGGTGTACAGGAACTGATTTGTAATCAGAAAAAGGTAGCAGTTAAAAACAACCCTGAAACACACACACACGTACAAACACAAATCAGCTCAAAAAAGATGCCCAAGAGACAGATTAGGCACTGTGGCTTCTGAGAACTCTGTAGCCAGGGGTGAAATGGGAAAGGGATTAAGATTTACACTACATGAATTCACCCTAGGGGACTTAAAGACCAAACACTTCAAATTATCTTTAGAACATGCACAAAACCCTGGAATGTCTTTTGAAGGGATGAAGTCCAACCCTGCCCAGCCTAGGAAAAAGGGCTCGTACAAGCTGACCCCCACCACCGGCCACAGCCAGCCAACTTGCATTCTCTGATCCCATCTGCAGCTGCTCTGGGAACCTCCTCCCCTTCCAAGACCCTGCAGAAATGGCATCTGCTCACCAGGCTTCTGTCTCGGCACTCCTGGCATTTGGGACAGGCTAACTCCTTGGGGAAGGGGCTGTCCTGTGCACTGTAAGGTGGTTAAGGGCATCCTGGCCTCTACCTATGGCTGACAGTAGCATCCCTTTCCCGGGTGTCACAACCAAAAATGACTTCAGACATTGCCCAATATCCCCCAGGGAAGGAAATCACCCTCAGCTGAGAAGCACGGCGTCCCAGAAGACCCGGACGCCTCCCGCTACTCTCCACAGTCCTTCTGGCCGCTGAGGCGCTTACCACACTAGGTCACCATGGACCATGTTGCAATTCATATTTCTGGCCCCAATGCTGACTGCACGGCCACTCGGGGGGGAAGGGACCAGGCGTCCAGTGAAATCACATTCAAACCCCTCTCCCTTACCACTTACTTCTGTGACCTTCCTAGGCTTCTCCAAGCCTACAGTTCCTCCTCTATAAAAAGGAAATGACAGGGGCGCCTGGGTGGCTCAGTGGGTTAAGCATCTGCCTTTGGCTCAGGTCATGATCCCAGGGTCCTGGGATCAAGCCCCGTGTGGGGCTTTCTGCTTGGCAGGGAGCCTGCTTCTCCCTCTCCTTCCTGCCCGACATGCACAATGTCCAGCCCCTAAGAAGAAATGCAGAGACGTTGACCCTCATGGTTAGAAACACCCCAAAGTGTTATCAGTGCTCTATGCAGAGTCTGTCCAGGGCATGCTGGGGGCCGCCAGGAGCTCTATGTTCTCCAAGATTCCTGCTTTGCGGGAAGGGTGGTCAGCGAAGGCTTCAGGGAGGAGGGAACACTCACAGATCTTGAGAGATGAAGGAGGAAGCCCCCGGGGCCTGCGCCTGGCTCACGGGTAAGGCTTTCCGGAACACACAGACGACACAGGGATCGCACACAACTGCATTTGGGAAACACGAGTTACCAAGTCTGCTGACACGGCCAGTCATGGGGCTCTTAAAGGTCTCCCTGCAGACCCTTGCCCTAACACACACACACACACACACACACACACACACACACACACGCTCGCCCACCCAAGCATCTCCCACTCCGCGGTGTGAATGACCTTTAATAGAAACTCTCCTGTCTCTGACCGTCTGTCCCTCTCTCTGGAGGCATCCAGGACAGGGTGACGTGCTGCAGTGTGTGGGCATCTCCCCCCCGCCCCCCACGCCTAGGACAAAGCTGTGGCTTCGAGAGCTGTCCCGTCTCCCAGGAGATTTTCTGAGTCATCCTCTCCAGCGAACCACGCTCTGCTCCCAAGAACGAACGGGAGCCTGGAGGAAGGGGCTTCACAGTCCCCGGGGGCAGGGAGGGGGCCTGAATCCGATCCAGTCTCTGGGTCCGCCCCGAAGCTTGCAGCGGAAGTCCTGGGCTGCCTGCTTGCCCCTACGGCCTCTCTTGGGCGGCTGGCTAAACCCCTGCTCTGCTCCAGTGCCGCCCACGTTAGAAGCAGAGGAAGAGGACTGGGTTTTTCAGGAAGCCGAGTGGGAAAAGGACAAGTTGCTACAAAGCAATGAACATGAACGGTGTCTCCCCAGGGCTGGGGCCGGAGCCCCAGGAACACCCCAGCCAAGGAGGTGGGCTCTGCCTCTGGCTCACGGCTTAGAGTCTCTCCGATGGTGGCTCCAAGAGCAATGCAGGTCAAGAGCCTGGAGCGGGGACCCCGAGGCCCCAGAGTGCTGCTGGGCAGTGGCTGTTGGCAAAGACGAAGAGGTCCGAGGCAGCCTGGCCTGGCCGATTAGGGATCCACGAAGGACACGGCGATGTAGCGGGTGCCCCTGGTGGTGGGGAGCCCCTCGTGGTAGTGTGTGAGTCGCCCGGGGTGCATGAGGGTCCAGCCCTTCCGTGGGGCCCGGATGGAGCAGTTGTAACGCAAGAAGCGACAACCCCCGCCCTGGGAGACAGGGAAGTGTCAGTTCTCCAAGGGGAAGCTGGGCCCTTCCCCGCCACCCCATTCTCCTGTCTGAGCACCCTCCCCCCTCCTCCCAGCCCCACAGCCCCTGGCACAGCCTTGTGAAGCGACGGCCACGGCTGCCTGCTTCGCCAACTTGCTGCCCCACCCAGGCCTCAGTTTCCCCTTCTGGAAAATGGGCATTAACCTCAGAGGATCACGAGAGGTCAGTAAGATGAGGTGAGAAGAGCTTAGGGATGGCTTTCTCAACCGTGCGCTGTGGACATTTGGGGCCAGAAAATTCTTTCTTTTTTTAAATCGGGCCAAAAAAACACATGACATAAACTTTACCATCATAAACATTTTGAAGCGTGCAGGTCGGTGGTAGTAAGGACACGCAGACTGGTCTACAACCATCATCACGAGGGGCCAGGGACTTCTCCCCTAGTGGGGGGCTGTCCTGGGCGCCCGGGCCTCTACTCGCCGTCAGCAGCACCGCCACAATCGTGACGACCAAAAATGTGTCCAGATACTGCCAATGTCCCCAGAGGCTGGGGGGGCAGGGGGACAGAACTATCCCCTAGGAGAACCCGACACGTGGTAAACTCTCCAAAAAAACGAAAGGTGTTTGCATGGGTGTCTTTCACTGTGGCCAGCCCAGGACCGTGTCCCCGAAACACTTAGAAAGAGCAGCTTAAGGCATGAGTCAAGGAATGAATGCTTGGCCGCCCAGCTGATCACACCCAGAGGCCCTCCGTGGGGCCTTAAGGCCCCCAGAACTGTCCCCTCTCCACCCCCCATCCTCCTCGTTCCCCCAGCTCGGCCCTCCAGCCACAGGCCTGAGCCCCACACCCGGACTGACCCCCTCCCACCACGGCCAAAGCAGGCCTCTTACTTCCAAGAACGATGGAAACCCTACACTCCTCACGAACGGCTCTTGGGCCTTGGGCGCTTGCTGGGGGTCCACGTGAGGACTCACCTGGATGAGCTCAAGGAACCCTCACTGCATTTCTACGGAGGGCGCCCTACGTTTTCCCATCTAAGATGCGGGAAACTGAGAGCCTAAGACACATGCCTGAGGCCACAGAGCTGGCGAGAGCGGGGCAGGCGGGCCCCAGGTCCACGCAGGCTGACCTCCGGCCTCCTGTGCCCCCCGCTCCGCTCCTTCCCTATAGCTCGGAGGCCTTCCCTTTCTCTCCGGTTCTCCGGCCCAGGCCCCCCGGCCCCCGCCACCGAGGCCGCCTCCACCGCCCTGTAAGCTGCTCACCTCGTAATCCACGCCCACCCGGTTCAGGGCGATGTTGATGGTGAAGGTGGAGGCGTCGTGGTGCGGCATCAGTGAGGGCTGTTCATCGGGCTTGTAGCGGACAACAAAGGCCAGGTCGAACTGGGCCTGTGTGGAGGGAGCGAGAAAGAGAACCGGCTGGAGAGGCGCTGACCAAGAGCAGGGGAGGCCGGGGTGCACCGAAGGGGCCCCGCATCCGGGCTCGGGGGATGCGGGCTCCCGGAGGGCAGGTCTGTTTCACGCGGTGCTCCCCAGAGCCCTGCCCGGGGAAGGTTCCGGGTAAAAATGTGCAGAGGGAGGGAAGGACAGAAGGAAGGGAAGGGAAGGGGGAGGAGAGAGGGAGAAAGGAGGGGAGGGAAGCAGGGCAGGCAGGAGTGAATGGGATCCCTACGGCCCTTCGTGGGAACTAGGCAGGCTGCCCAGTCCTTGAGGGGAGGGCCCAGCAGGCGAAGCAGGTGTCTGGAGGAAAGCCTGTGTGCGCGCCAGCGAGGAAGGGAGGGAGGGAGGGGAGGGGGGCAAAAGCCAAGGGGCCGTCAACAGGGTCTCGGTGGGGAGCTGACAGAGCCGTGGGCGCACTGGCTTGCCCGCAGAGGCGTCCCGGAGCAGGGAGTCAAGGACACGGAGGAAGGAGTCAAAGGGGCGAGGCCAGAGGCCAGAGGCCAGAGGCCAGGTGGGCGGCCCCTACCCTGGACTCTTCCAGAGCCCCCCGCCCTCCACGGGAGGAGACTGCACTCCCACCCGGAGACCCAATGTTCCCACCTCTCCCGCCTCCTCTCTCCTCTCCCCCCTCCTCTGCCTGCCCCGCTCCGGGCTGCCTCCCGGGGTGCCCACCCTGGTGTAGTAGCCGGGGTAGAGCTTCTCCGTCATGGGGGCGATGTATTCCACCAGGAACTTGTGCCACTCCCGCTCGAAGCTGATCTGGCTCATGTGGATGTCGATGGTGGGCACGTTCTCGTAGCCGCCCTGGATGCGGCTGTCCTGGGAACGACCGAGGGGAGCGTCGTCAGCGGAAATCAGAGGGGGCCGCCTGTGTGCGGGCTGGCTGACCCCACCCCCTGACCTGTGGACGCCGTGGCAAAAGGTCAGGGTAGAGGCCCAAGTGAGGGGGCTCCGCAGAGAGAACTGAGGTCACCAGTGTGCTGACTTTGGGTCCATCACAAGGGATGATTTTGTTTTGTTTTGTTAATATTTTTTTAAATTTTTATTTATTTGACAGAGAGAAAGAGAGAAATCACAAGTAGGCGGAGAGGCAGGCAGAGAGAGAGGAGGAAGCAGACTCCCCGCCGAGCAGGGAGCCCAATGCAGGCCTCGATCCCAGGACCCTGTGATCATGACCTGAGCTGAAGGCAGAGGCTTTAACCCACAGACCCACCCAGGCACCCCAGGGAGGATGTTTAAACGGGATCTTGGAGAGAGGGACTCTCCTGCCGGCTGGAGGAAGCAGGGACATGAATTCTGCCCCAGGAGCTCGGAGTAGGACCCTGAGCCTCAGAGGAGACCCCACTCCTGGCTGATATCTCAACAGGAGCCTCGTGAGACCCCGAGCAGAGGACCCAGCTGACCCACACGAGGACTCCCGACCCACAGAAACCCGCGGAGAATGCATGCAGGTTGTTTGAAGCCGTGGAGCTTTGTGGGGATTTGTGACATGGCAGAGAGACCAGTGCGGGGGGGGGGGCTTAAAAATAAATAAAAGTGCTCCCTGAACTTGGGGCACCTGGGTGGCTCAGTCGGTGAGTGTCTGACTTGATTTCGACTCAGGTCATGATCTCAGGGTCCCCGAATCAAACCCTGTGTCAGGCTCCATGTCAAGCATGGAGTGGAGCCTACTTAAGATTGTCTCTCTGCCTCTCCCTCTGCCACTTCCTTCCCCTCCCTTAAAAAAAAATGTTCTCTGAACTTTCTAAGATGAGCGCAGGTACAGGATTCCTCCTCTGGGGAACGCACAGCCTCTCAGCCCGACATGCACCTGCTTCTGCTGTCTGGTGAACGTGGCACCAATGTTCCTAATTCTTCCTCATCCCACACTTGCTCATTCCTCCCCCATGACACACCCAACCTGGTGATGGAAATTAAGTCCTTCTAATAACCAACCAGAAACTGGAAATTTAGCAATTCCAGATTAAGGTGGCTCCAAGTCACTTCGTGGTCACGGCAGCTTGGGCACCCACACTCCATCCCATTTCTCAAAGTGCCCCAACCCCTAAGTGTCAAAGCCACCTGTCTGAGGAGTCCCGGAGAGGCTGGCGGGCCAGGGAAAGAGCCGAGAGGACAGGTGTGGGCGGAGGGGCGGCCTCCCCACACCCCCCCCCAGGCACCACGCCCACCTTGTTATCTCCCAGGGACCACTGGCCGTAGTGTTCCATCTCCTCCACCAGCTCGTCACAGGCCACCTCCGTGAAGATGGGGAACCAGTAGACATCCGGGCAAGGCTGGGGAGGGCAGGGACTCAGTGACAGGGTCCAGACGGGCCCCGCTGCACCTTCCCCTGCCCCCACAGCCCTCTGCGGCAGCCACCACCCACAGGCAGGGCTCCGCATGCAGCCCAGGCCCTTCCCCACCCCCTCGTCTGCGAGCCGCCCAAGGGAGAAGGAAGCAGAGCTCGGCGCTGGCCCTTTTCAGCCGGGGTCACAGAGCTCCTGGTGCAGGGCCACAAAAGGAATGTGCGCAGTTTCTCACTACTGGCCCCTGGTCCCTAATTGAGACCACATTTGGAGACGGTTTTTCCCCTTTCTCGCCTGGGCCAGAGGAGAAACCCAAGGTTCCCAAGGCCCCTGCAGACTCCAGCCGGGAAGGGCCAACAAGAGGAGGGGCCGTCCGACTGCCCACTCCCTTGTCCAGCTGCTGCCAGGGCCCAGAAAGGTGCCTCCCTGGCTCCCCTGGGGCAACTGGTTTCCTCCCTCTGCCCTTTATCCCCCTCCCAGGTGCAGGGTGGAAACCCAGCGCCTTTGTTCCCAGTCCTTACCATCTCCACCAGCTTCCCCGCCAGCGCCTTGGTGTAGTTCTCGTGGATGTACTTCTCCTTCCAGTCCTGGGTGGGGAGGGTGGATGGACAGCTGGGGTCCTCAGCCTGGCCTGGGCCAGCTGGGGCTCACCCCTTGCCCAATTCCATGGACACTCCAAAGGCGGGCTCCTCCCCCCAGGCCCCGTGCAATGTGGGTGAACATGTGCCTGCAGGAGCTGGTGTCTGCAGGTGTACCTACATGCATGTGCAGGTGTGTGCGTGTGCGTGCAAGTGTGTGCTGTACCCACGTCACCCACAAGCTCGCGGCGTCTAGGAACGTTGTCAGCACTTTCTCCTCCTCTGATCTTCACGTCAGCCTCAGAAGTGAGTGAGGCTGGGATAGTATACCCATTTTAGAGCTAAGAGAACTGAGGCCCCAAAGACAGAGAGGCTCAAAGGATGGTCCACGGATGCAGGCCTGACTCCTGGTCGCTCCTCCTCCACTAGATGGCGCTGCTTCTCAAGAGCCCTCCCCTGCCCAACTGGTCCCTGGGGCGGAGGAAGGCAGGGGGCCCACGGGGTCCCTAGCCTTTCTTAGGCTGAGCAGGAGGCCCCCCACACCACAGGTTCACTGGGTTCCTTCTTCTCCCTCCCCTGCTTGTCCAGCTAGGGCCTCACCTCAGGGTTGCTGAACACCTCCCAGAGGTCATTGTGAAGGTGGCTGGTCTGGTAGTTGTCCAGGGAGAGCAGGTGGCCAAAGGTGTGCCGGTTGGTCAGGAACATGAACACATCCTGGGGACAACAGGCTGGTTGGAAGAGACACCCTCTACCCCCACAGTCCTACGCGTGGCCCAGGAGAGGCTCAGCGGCAGCCTCCTTTGCCCATTGAGTTGGAGATCAGGGAACCAAGTGAGGGTCACCCCATCTCCTCTCCCTGCACCCAGCCCAGGCCTGATGGGGGATACAATCAAGGAGGGCTTCCTAGAGGACCGAATGGGAATGAAAGAACAAACGTGGAAAGCAAAGGATGGGGTCTGGTCCTGAAGTTTTGGCATGGGGAAAACCTCATCATGTAACCACAAAAACATACTGGAGGGGGCGCAGCGGGAGGCTAAGGGTGTCTCTTGGGCACACTACTTGGAATATATTTAGGTGGAAGTTTAGGGGTTTTTTGGCTCTGTTGAAAACGTACATAAAATAGAGGGGTGCGGAAACTGAGTCCACTAAAGTGATCCCCACGGACCCCAAGGACTGGCCCTCACAGCTGGTGCCCCAAGTGCCGCCCACCAGCCCTGGCATCTCAGAAGCTCAAGGGTATAAGGTAGCAGATAGAGACCACCTTCCCATCAACGGGGCCTCCTCTGAGTGCCCAGCCCAGGCCGACCTGCTGCCGGATGTTGGCACTGAAGGCCATGTCGGGGTCCAACTTCCTGTGGTGGAACAGGTCTTTCTGCGGCAGCTCAGCCCGCAGGGCACTGCCTTTGATCAGGTAGATGTTCGAGATGTAGGGCACATTCCAGACGCCACTAAGGGTGAGAGAAGAAGATGGAGGGGGCCGCAGGCCGGTCACAGGCTGGGAGGGCACAACAGTGCTGACTCGGGCACACGGGCCCAGGATAGTTGTCAGGAAGTCCGTCTGTGTGTCTGACTGCAGTCTTCCTTGCTTTGGGTCCAGCAGGAGTTCAAGGGCAACAATGACAGGACTACTGGGGGGGTCACGGACAGACAGACGAGGGGGTTCCCATCCCGCAGGTACTCACACACGCCGGCCCTGCACAATGTCCACGTAGTCCTCGGAGCGGGCATAGTAGCCGTCCGCACTCAGCGCACCCCAGAAGTTCGACCACAGCCTCCCGTGGCGGGTCATCAAGGGGGCGATGACGTTCCTGAGGAAGGGAGCAACTCAGTGGGAGGCCCCCGGCCCACGGGGAGTCCGGGCCAGATCTAATTGGCTGTGGGGAAGGACAGGGCGAGGGCTTTGCAATCTACAAGCACCCCCTGGGACCGGGCCTGGAGCGGGGGTTTGGCCCAGCTGGGGTCCCCACCCCCTCCAATAGGGCAGCCAAGGGCAGAGAGTGGGAGGGGTGGCGCGGCTTGCAGCAGGGAGGAGGGAACATTCTGGAACAAGATGAGGTTGCCAGGTTGGGGCAGGCCCAGGGTAGGAGGGGAGGCTGAGGTGAAGATAGAGAAGGCAGGCCCGGCGGGGTGGGCCCAGAGCGGCAGTGGGGGGCTCGGAGGGCCTGCCTGCCTCACTTGTTCTGCTCGATCAGCAGCCGCAGGGTTTTAGGCTCAGTGAGAGCCACGTCGGCGTCCACGCTGAGGTAGTAGGTACAGCTCCGGTCCTGCCGGCACAGGTCCCTGCAGGTTGGGGAACCGGGCTCAGCTTCCTACACTGGTCCTGCCCTTCTGAAGTGCAGCTTGGTGACCTGGCCCAAAAGCCTTACAAATGTATGTTCTTTTTGTTTATCTGGCCCAGGGCTCAGCAAACCGGTCTGTGGTCCAAATCCAGCCCCCTGTCTGGTATTGCACAGCTCGTGAGCTAAGGACTGTTTTGCAGTTTTAAATAGTTGGGGGAAAAATTTTTCTAAAAGTGACGTAAAAACCATATAAAATTCAAATTTCAGGGTCCATAAATAAAATTCTGTTAGCATACAGTCAGGCCCAGCACACTATAGCCGCAGGGCCAAAGCACACGGATTTACTACCTAGTCCTTTATGGGAAAGTTCACCAGCCTCGGATCTGGACTAATTCTTCCACAGTCAACAGGTGACTTGTTTGTTTGAATGGTAAGGGAAAAATCAGAGATGATCTCTGCCAGCATTTATCTACTTATGGCCTCCTGTTCTTTTTCTCTCTTGGATTTCTTTTCTGCACCCAAAGAACACTGCTCAGCCCCACCCAGGAGCCCCCAGGTGGTCTGGGCAGAGACCATTTCCCCATTTGAAAGATGGGAATACTGAGGCCCAGAGAGGGGCAGGAATTTGCTGGAGAACACACACGGGCTTCCAAACTCCTGTCTCCTGGCCTGATGCTCCTGACACCATGCCCCCCAACCCCGCACCCCGACTACCGTCAGCAGAGACAACCGTGGTGCTCTGGCCCCCAACTCACGCCCCCATGTTCCTGGCGTCAGCGTTGGCCACCCGGACCTCAGGGCCCACCAATTTCACGGACTGGTACTCGTCACCATGCTCTGCCAGGAACCGCTCCACTTGAGCCTTATGGTGTTGCTCCTAGGGGTGGGGGATGGGAGGGAGAGGATGGGGACACAGGTTCCACCTCCAGGACCACAGCACCCTCACGACTGCAGGCCATGCCCCTTCGTTCCCGGCACACTCTTGTTGGCCATTGGCTTTCCTACCTCCTGACCTTTGCCCATGCCAGGCCTTCTGCCTGGAGTGCCCATCCCCAGGCATACTTGACCATCCTCCCTGGACCAGGCCAGGCCTACCGGCCTCTTTTTTTTTTTAAAGATTTTATTTATTTATTTGTCAGAGAGGGAGAGAGAAAACACAAGCAGGCAGAGCGGCAGGCAGAGACAGAGGGAGAAGCAGGCTCCTTGCTGAGCAAGGAGCCCGATGTGGGACTTGATCCCAGGACCCTGGGATCATGACCTGAGCCGAAGGCAGCTGCTTAACCAACTGAGTCACCCAGGTGTCCCATGTCTACCGGCCTCTTAAGAGCCTCTGTCACTAGGACAGCACCCCTGATCCCACAGGCCCCATATCCAGAGTCATTTTTTCTGGTCTGGAAAGCAAGGAACTGCTTCATTGCAAAACACCCCAGGTGATCCTTGGACCACCCTTGGAAGAACAATAGTCTACACCGGGGGCCCCTTGTCTGGGGAAGCGGAAAGAGCAGGATCTTTAGAACCAAACCCAGGATTTAGAGCATAGCCTGGCTCTGCTACGATCAGCTGCATGGCCTTGGGCCAGCCACTTCCCCTGTCTCAGCTCTCGTTTCCTCTTTATAAAATGGGAAGGAGATTGTGCCTCCCTCGCGGGGTCACCGTCAGGAACCGACAAGTCGGACGGAGCACACAGAAGGGCCCCAGAGACCACCTGTGACCGCTGTCTTCTTCCCCACCAAGCCAGAATCCGAATTCATGGCTGTGCTGTTTCACGTCTCGGGGGAAGCTGGGAGCCTACCCAGGGCCAGGTCCACACCCTCCTCCTGTTTCCACGGGGCACCGCTGAATGAATGCCTGCGGCCGGGGCAGAGCCGAGCGTGGGGCCACGGGGCCCTGGGCGTGGGGTGCAGACTGTCAGGGCTGAGAGGTCTCAGAAAGGGCTGACACTCAGTGGGGCAGCTGAGAGGACGTTTACGGAAGACGAGGAGCCTTGACAACAGGGAGGACCGGAGAATGTATCTGGCATCCCAGTTATGGAAACCGGGGTAAGCAAAACTGAGCTAGGACGTGATCCAGCTAAGAAGGAGGGGAGAGGGAGGGCGCTGGGAATACTGAGCCCGGGCCTGCTCCTCACAAAGCAGCAGGCCTCAGGGCTCTCCCCATGATCGGCACACTTCTATCCCAATTTAAGAGATGAGAAAATGGAAGCACAGGAAGGTGGAGGACGGTACCCGAGATCACACCTGTACCCAGCCGGCCCGCCTCCACCTGGCCCAGGTGATGCTGCAGCAGCCAGTCCCGGAGATGTCCGAGGCCACCCCATGAGCCTGGGCCTTTACCCTAGCCACCTGGCGACCCCACCAAGCACCTGCTACTCACGTGGTTGTGGATGAAAAGCCGCATCTGTTTCCGGGGATAGCGGAGGCGGAGAAGCCGCTGGAAGAACAGTGAGAGGAAGGGCGTGGGCTGCTCGATGAACACGCCGACCAGGACCGTGGGCAGAGCTTCATCCTGCATCGGGAGGGGCAGCGTGACGGGCTGGCAATGTCCAGGCACCGGGCCACGGCTGAGCCCCTAAGGTGGCCCGAAGGACCCAGGGCCAGAGGCAGAGGTGTGCAGACTCAGCAGGAAAAGGGCCTGGGCCAGGCAGCTCCAAGCAGCAACGTGCAGGCTGGCAGAGGCAGGGTCCGGTGGGGAAGCAGAAGGAAGCAGGAGGAGGTCCCAGCTGGACCGTCTGCCTCCACTTGCAGCCAGGACCAGCAGAGGACCCGCTGTCAGACAGCCTGGCTGGCATGGGTTTGAAGTGAGCTATAAATGAGTGAGGTCCGGGAGGCAAGAGGGGGTTGTAGGAGAGGAATCAGGCCGAAGGAACCAGAACTCTGGCATGGCTGGGGGCGGGGTGTGAGCTGGAGCCGTAGTTAAATAATCCGAGAAGGCTTCTAGGAGGAGGTGTCTAGGTGAAGTGGAAGATGGAATCCCAGACAGGAAGGTGTTCCTTTTACCTCCCACCAAAGACAAGAGCCTCGTCCAGAATCACTCATCCTCCCCATCCAAGGAGACCTAGCCCCTCACGCCTGGCGGCCATACCCCAATGCCCCTGAGGCTACGCAGGCCCTCATCACACACAGCGCAGCCCGTCTCGAAGGTCCAGAAGCGTGGGATGTAGTTGCCCAGATAGTTGAGTTGCAGCTGTGGGGAAACGTGGGGTCTGAGACATGGGGTCTGGGCCAGGCCCACCCATCTGTGACCACTGAGTCACATTCCGTCTGCCCCTGGGGTACCTGCATCCCAGCTCCGCAAGGGGCAGGAATGTGACCTTATTTGGGGCAGGTTTTGGAGAGAATGCTCCGTCCCCCTGGAGATCACCAAAGCTGCTCTGAAGACAGAGGGGGGCTTGGCGTGATGCCACACCATCATCTCTGGACATGCCCAGAGCGGGTAAATTACAGATTGCTGCCCGCCCCCCAACCCAGACAGTCCCACCGAGCTGCTCTGGAGCGGGGTCAGAAGTCTGCCTTCACAATCGCCCCGTTCTCTCCTGGCCATGTGACTCTGACACGCTGTGGGGAGCGGAGGGGGCCAAGGGCCATGCTTGAAGCAGTGTGTGCTGTGAGCCAGGGCAGGCTCCCCAGGGCCCATGAGGTCTGGCCCACACCCCAGCCCCTTCTGAGCCCCGGGAGCACAGGAACCAGTCTGTCCCGCTCACGACGGACTCTGTCGTATGTCCTGGTACAGACACTCAGTAAATGTTTACTGCCTGAAAAAACAAGTCTGCCCAGGGATGACGGGGTTCAGATGACTCAGGTGACCCAGCTGACGCCCTGATGGGGACAGTGACCTCTTCTGTGTCCTGTGCTTGAGCAGGGATGAACATCACTGACCACCACAGCAAGGAGACATGGCACCACACTGAACTCAGACATGAGGACAGAGGCAGTGAGGTGGCAACGGGGCCCAGGGGGGTGGCCCTGACCCCAAGGAGAAGCTATGCGGTCATGGTGAAAGCAGACTCGGGCCTCTGGCCCCTCTCTCGCTCTCTCCCGTGGGCTGGGGCCTCTCCCTACCTTGGTGGGCCCATTGCCGTGAATCAGGACTGGGAGGGTGTCGTAGGCAAGGTTCCTCGCTCTCACGTGGCCCATCTCAAACTTGAGCACGACCTCATCTGGGGGTCAGAAAACACAGACACATCCAGCTTCAGGCCCAGAGGCTAAGTTCAAATCCTAACTCCCGCCCAGGGCATGTTCCAGGCTACGGACACCACCTCTTTGAGCCTCGAGTTTCCTTATCTGTGAAATGGGGGTAAGAGTGGGAGGAGTCCGTGTAGGGCAAGCACTTAGCACCCTGCCTGGCACATGGGATTCCAGGCAACCCCTCAGTATTTATTGTGATGACTTCTTGGAGCCGGAAACAAGGGAGGGGACAAAGCGAAGACCTGAAACATCCCAGCTCCAGCTCAGAGAAGCCATGGGGACAGGGCCTGGGGGCAGCTGCTCTGATGGTGTGCAGAGCGGCGCTGAGAATACGCCAGCCCAAGCGCAAGTCCTGGGCAGGGTGGGGGACGGATCCTGTCCTGGTGGACAGGGTTCCTCCGGCAGGATCCCAACCCCCTTGCTCCGACCCCGTTAGACAGCAGGAGGAAACTGTCTGACAGTTACAAATGCAGGGGGGCCTCTCATCAGAGGCCTGGAAGACACTGCAGAGGGAGGCCTCTGTGTGCGTGATCATGAGAAGGGGGCCCCTCCGCGCAAGCTCCTGGCTTCCCCAAAAGATGTTCTGGACCTGGCTTCTTAATGTAGGTCCACGCACTCCCTGAAGCCACAGACAAAAGGGTATGGCTGTTTCTGCACCTTCCCGAGAAAGGAGTCATAGCATTCATTAGATTCTCAAAAAACAAGATTCCATTTACCCCATAAAATCACCAATCAACTACTGGGTCTAACTATTCCTTTCTAAAGACAGGAAAAGGAGATCTAAGGGGCGTGTGTGTGTGTGTGTGTGTGTGTGTGTGTGTGTGTATGAAAGAGAGAGAGGGACACTTGCCCGAGGTCACCCAGGAAGACAGGCAAAGGACTGTCATCACCGGCCACTGATTTGGGGCCAGCTCCAGAGGGTTTCTGGTTTTAAGGACCAGGCAGCTTCTCGGCTTCCCAAGTCATCCCTCACCCTCCTGTCAGCTCAGTCCCCGTGCGAGCCCAGGGAGCCTTGACGTGGGAGCGGGGAGGGCAGGGAGGGAGGGGAGTAGGCTCACCTACCTGTAAGGACCAGGGGCGCAGGACAGGGGGCAGGTACCGTGGTGTGTACTGCCCAGTTGCTCCCAGGCTGAGCGGCTGTCCCCTGCCCCCGTGTCCCACAGGCTCTCACGCTGACCTCCTGGCCCTCCCTTCTCCACCCCCAGAGACACACAGCTCTGCCCCAGGACAACCAGGTGGCCTCTGGGGGACCTCGGGACGGGGCAGGTGACCTCCCAGCACAATGGCCAGAGAGGAACCTGCCCATCCTCCTCGTTGGGCTCCGGCCCTGCCTGGAATCTTCACCTCCTTCCTAACATCCCCGTCAGGATCCCCCCTCCCCGTGGGGGCTGCTCACCCAGGGCTCCATCCAGGTTCTGGAAGATACGGCAGCGGTGGTCCAGGGTGATGTTGATCCGCTCCTGCAGGAAAGAGGACACCAGGCTGCAGCAGGGACAGGCCCCGGCGGGGGATGGGGCCCCATCACGCCCAATGTGGGGAGCCTGCCCTCCCACTTCTGCCACTTCCTTTCCCCACACCCACTCTGCCCTGTCACACTGGGGCAGCTGGCAGCCCTAGGATCTACCGGTCCAGTGGCTCTATTAGCAGAGAGTCAGGGACTTTCCAAATTGGAAGGTATGTAAGGAAAATAGCTTGTTCCAATACAACCACCGTGATGACAACAAATGCTTGTTTTTACCTTTACTGTCAATCACTAAGTACTATAAATACATTCATTAATTTAATCCACACAACATCCTTACGGGAAAGTACCACCATCACTACATTTTACAGATTTAAAAAATATGGCACAGAGAGGTTGGATAACTAGCCTAAGGTCACACAGCTAATAACTGCCTAAGCTGGCATTCAAACCCCTGGAGCCTGGTCCTGCACACTGGCCCCTACCCTCTTCTCTGGGTCCAAGAAGATCTTGGTGTAAAAGAGCTGGTCGCTGTCGCTGTCCTGGCCTTCCCACTCGGCCACCAGTTTGCTGAGGTTGGGGGCATAACCGATGAAGCCTGCGGGTTGGTGGGGGACACACAGAGACAGACACTTAGCTTCCAGCCTCCAAGTCAGGAGCCTCGTCCCAGCATCCACTTTCATTCACCTCCCCCCCCCACCTTCTCTTAGAAGTCCTCCTGGATTGAGCAGAGGTAGTGTCCATAGGCTGAAAGCACTATGCTAGCTAATACCGCTTGGGGACAAGTACCCACGGAGCTCATGGAGAAAAATCACTGGTACCCACTAATCTGCACCAGCTCAAGTGCTGGGAACCATGCGGGTAGGTGGTGAATGAACAGATCAAGACCAGGAGTCCCTGGAGAGCAGAGCGGGTGGGGCAGAGGCTAGGAGCCACTTTTCTAGTTATCCGGGAAACTTGGCCCAGAGAAGGGCTGAGGCTGGGCCAAGGTCACACAGCGCATGGGGGCTTAGAGGAAAAGCCCCCGCAGCACCTTGGCCGCAGTGCAGACTGGTAAGGAGAGAAGATAAAAGGGAGAAGGGGCCAGCCAGATAAAAGGAGAACACCACCAGCCCTGGGCCAGGACCAGGCCATCTAGACTGTGCTAACCCTCTCGGCCAATGGGGAACCATGGCTGCCGGGGGCAGACCCTCTTCCGTGGCTGGACAGGGGAATCTGGCATAAAATACAGATTTTATTCTCCATGTAATAAGAAGCCATTGAGTGATGTGTGTGGATTTGTGCCTGGCTGCTGGATGGAGAACAGCCTGGAAGGGGTGAGGGTAGAGGCTGGCAGAGCAGGGAGGACACTACCACAAAGGGCCAGGAGCCAAGTGAGGCGGGGAGGCAGTGGGGGTGGACGGGAGGGTGGAGTCGAGAGATCGTTCAGAGTGGGAGGGGCATGACCGGCCCCTGGACTGAGCGGGGGATGGGGGGGGCGCACATTCAGGGGTGACCGCGGTTTTGCCCTGTGCAGATGGGTGGCTGTCCACGAGACTGAGGCCGACTGCAGGGGGGCCGTCCTGACAGCAGCGGATGGACCCCTCCGGAGCCCACCCAGCTCCGCCCCCCGGCCTCTCACCTCCAGAGCCCAGGAACCTCTTGCCGTCGGACACGGCCGGGTACTTGGCCTCCAGCCTGCGGTCCGGGTAGATGAGCTCCTCGGCCGAGAAGACCACCTGACTCCTGGCCTGCCGGAACTTCTTCAGGAGCTCTCGAGGCCCCGACGCAAACACCACGTCGTAGCTGTGGCCGGAGCCGGCGACGGCGGGAGCAGGACGGAGGTGAGCGAGGGCTCACGAGGGCACCTCCTCCCCTCCCACCCCTGGGAAACCGATCTGCCCTGTTGTCTCCGGCCTGGCCTGCAGGGCTTCCGCCTCGCCCTGGGCAGAGAGATGGTCCCCGCCCCCCGTGCCCTCCTCATGCTCGAAGCATGGCTCGCCCGACCTGGGCAGGCCCCCTTGCCCATCTTCTCACCACCAATGGAAATGGTCTCTTCTGGGCTCACAAACCCCTAAAACTACAGGCAACCTTGGCTAGAGGGATCCCCCCTCTTCCTTTCCCTCATCCTACAAGGGCCTCTTCTAGAATATCCCATCTCTCTGCTGAGGGGCCCTGCCCAGGAGGCCCCCAGCCATCTACCTGTCTGTGAAGAGAATGACCAGGTTCTCCTTATCTGCGTGCTTCTCCAGAGCTTTCTTCAGTAGCCGAACCTTCAGCCCTCCGCCAGCCGACGACCCCTTCTCCCCACTCCAGTCCTCCCCCAGGCCCAGAGCCTGCAGAGAAAGGTCCCTTAACATGGGCTTGGCGAAGAACTACCTTGCCAGCCAACATTCCACCCCCGCCTGCACAGTGACCATGTTTGCCTGTTTGTCCAGCCCCTACCCCCTCACCTAGGAGGAAACCATTCTACAATGTTATCGGAGGCTGACCGGCCTTGGGGGGGGGGGGTCATGGGACCACACCTGGCCAGTCAGAGTGTTCCATCCTTCCCAGGACCAGGGGTTTGAGCATGTGACCTAAGCATGGATGTGACCTAAGCATGGCCTATCAGAGTCTTCCCTGGGGCTATTCCGTTCAAACTAAGGAAAAGCTGTCTAGGTCTGCTGAGGTTGGGAAGCAGGGGCATGTAGGTCTGTGGCTGGTGGTCATCTTGCCACCATGCAGAGAGAATATGTCTGCAAATGAAGACCAACGGGGCCTAGAGATGGGAAGACAAAGCCCTTATCATGCAGCTTGAACCCCTAGATCCAACTATGCCTGAAGCAACCCTCTGCTTCAACCCACATTCATGTGAATTAATCCATTTTCTTTCTGGGTTGATGCCACTGGACTGCAAGCTATGTAGGCAGCACCATGGTCTGCCTTGTCCACCATGTGATCCCCAATGCCAACCACTGCGCCTGACAGAAGCAGGCACTCGGCACACTCTAGTAAATGGAGGAATATCTTCCCGCAGGGCTAAGCCCCACACACCGCACGCAGAGGACACCAAGTGGACGGGGCATTGGCCTGTGTTTCTTTAGAGCAGTGTTTACATGGGGGCGATCTCCAGACTACGACCATCCCCAAATCACCTGGGAGGGACTGGTGGAAATGCTGGTTCCAAGGCCCCGCCTTCTAAACCAGCCACACACACCTCCTCCTGACATGAGCTCAGCCACACACTCCTCCGGGCTCACTTGCCCCACTCTCCCATCTCCAGCGCCTCCCAGACTTTGATTACGTTCTCCTCCTCTTGGTCTTCCTAACCCATCCTCATCTTAAGAGCTTCCAGAAGCATTCCCCGTGGTCCCCATCTGTTTGGGAAGGGCAAAAACCCAGCTCCTGGACTCTCCCGCCACCCTCTGGCTTCCCTGGCCCCCTCCGCCCCGCCAGAGGAGCCCCTCACCTGGATCTTGTAGTTGAAGAACTGGCCCGAACGCTTGAAACGCCGGAAGCCCTCGGTCTCCCTCGTGGCCACCGTGAGGACTAACAGGTTGTCTAGGGACAGAGAAGGGCGTGGTGAACGGCACTGGAGAAGGAAGGGTGACAGGCAGAAGCAGGTCATTGTCCCCAGATGTGACAAACCCCGGCAGGATGTGTCCTCCTGTCCACCTGTGATAGACAAGGGCCCAAGGCCCAGGAGGACGGACGTGCAGAAGGTCAGAACTTGGGTCTCCCGATTCTCCTCCAGAGTTCCATCCACCTGGGAACTGACCAGCATCACAGGAGGTGTCCAGAGCACAGGTGTCTGCACCTTGCATTGTGGGGCTGGGTCTCCCTGGATTTAGGGGGCTCTGGCCTCGCACAGGGGCAGAGGCAAGGATTCACCCTGGATGCTGGACACCAGGAGGACCTTTCTGGCCAGTGCTGGCTGGGAGCCCAGGGATGGCCACCGCTCTCCGTGCCGGTGCCCAGGGCATGCACTGCTCATCTATCCCAACAGTCTTTCTTGCTGAGCTTCACTCGGCCAGCACGGGAGAACCTATGAGTGGACCCCGAGTGGAAAGTGACTTGAAATCCTTAGCGTTTAGGATACCTGGGTAGCTTAGTCAGTTAAGCATCTGCCTCTGGTTCAGGTCATGATCCCGGGGTCCTGGGATCGAGCCCCATGTCAGGCTCCCTGCTCAGTGGGGAGTCTGCTTCTCCCTCTCTCTGCCCTTCCCCCAGCTTGTGTGCACTCTCTCAAAAAAAACCAAAAAAAAACCCAAAAAACAAAAAAAACCACCCACACTACAGAAGAGGAAATAAGACGAATGGTGAGCACTGTGACACAGGCAGGCCAGTACTGACATGTCCTCAGGAGGATCATCTGCTTGCCCGTGGGTAACTGAGACCACTGTACCTACTTCAAGGACTGATCAGTGAGAGGCAAACACCTTGCTCGGCATTCAAGGCCCTCCCTGATGGGCCCAGTGATGTACTCATTCCCTCCACTGAGAGGGCCCCTCCCCCAGCCAGAGCTCTCACCTTACTGGGCTCTTCCCCTTCTGGCCCAGCTCTCCCTCTCTCTACCCTTTCCCTAATCTTCCTCTAGGTCCCGGGGCCGGTGACAGTGACACCCCTTTCCTGTCACCACCTCTATGAAGCTTTCTCAGATTTCTCCTGACCTCTCCTGCCCTCAGAGGCAGGACCCCCTCCCCCAACTCTGCAGCACTCATTACTGTTTCCCTGGGGTCCAGGACGTAACTCTTTTCTGGGTGAACAGACCCACCAGGGGGCCAGGCCATCACAGGGAGGTAAGGCCTTCCCATACACCCCCGCTCTGTGAAAGCAAGAGGAGCCCGGGCTGAAAGAACAAAGGGGTCCCGCGGGGCAGAGCTGGTTGAGTTGGCAGAGCTCGGCAGGCTGCTGGCCCCAGAGCAGGGGGCGGCCCAGCAGCTTTTGGCAGGAATCCACTGGAAGCGGGCCCAGGGACCTGGGGAGGGAGGGGTGGATTCGCGAGGCACGTGTGGAGAGGAGAGACTGCTCCACCTGACCTCAGGGACCAGGAAATTGGGGAGCTGCTCACGCTTGAGGGAAGTCTCCCCTAATCCTGGCCAGGATGGTTAAGTCTTCCCCCCCCAAGTGAGGAGAGTCGCCAGCTCAGAGGCCCTCCTGTCCTTGGCGGGGGCTGCTGGGGACAGGAAAAGTGTCACATTTCATGGATGGAAAAAGCCAGCGTCTGTGTAAGGTGCTTGATCGGGGCTCCCAAAGTCAGGCTGCAGGGGGACGGCAGAGGGGCTGGTGTGGACGTCTTGAGACGCCTTTTCTGAGTTCCTGCTACCCAATCACGGTACAAGACGGCTAACCTTTACCGAACACCTTCGACGTGCCGGACTTGGTTCTAAGCCCTTTACTGGTCCTTACCCCCTCCTCTCCGGTTAGAAACCAAGGCTCAGAAATAGTAAGTAACTTGCCCGAGGGAGCTAGGGAGTGGTAGCACCGGGATGTGGACACAGAAGCCTGGACCCAGAGCCCCTTCTCTTAACCCTTGTACACACTGCCCCGGCCCGGGACAGTGACCAGCAGTCTGTCTCTCCATCTGAGAGGTGGAGGAGAGGGCCCCAGGCCACACTGGACCCTCCGCAGCCACTCAGCCTGTCTCTTCTGTTTTCCTGGATGCTGCCAGGCAGCCCATCAGGGCCTTCACAAATCTAGTGCCTGCCTCCCTGGCCGAGGACTCGACCAGGTCACCCAGTCCAGAGGTCCCAAGCCTGTCTGCATATCAGCATCCGAAGGGACGCTGTGAACTCCAGACTCCTGGGCCCCAGGACCAGAGGGCTGAGATGGGCCCAGAAGTCTGGATTTTTCCTACATCTCCTGGGTGACTTCCGAGGTCAGCCACATTTGGAAACCTCTGATCCAGCCCATCCCCTGGTCCTGACTCTGGGCTCCAGTGAGGGGCCTGGGAGTGGTTCATAGCAAGAGAAGTCCAGGAAGGTCCCTCCTCCAAGGGACCCTGGCATCGCCTCTCAACACTGCCCACCCCCACGAAAGCTGCCTCACTGAACCCATTCCCTTGTCCTGCCTGCACAGCTCACTCCTCCTCCTAAAGAGCCCTTGGTCCTCCCACCGGCAGTGTAAGACGGCTTCCCCTTCTCCACATCCTCTCCAACATCTGTTGTTTCTTTTCAATTTTTCCATTCTAACTGGGATAAGGTAGTATCTCAGTGTGCTTTTGATTTGATTTGAATTTCCCTGATGGCTCATGATGACGAACATTTTTTCATGTGTCGGTTAGCCATTTGTATGTCTTCTTTGGAGACGTGTCTGTTCATGTCTTCTGCCCATTTTTTGACTTGATTATTTGTTTTTTGGGTGTTGAGTTTGAGAAGTTCTTTCTAGATCTTGGATACCAGCCCTTTACCTGTAGTGTCATTTGCAAATATCTTCTCCAGTTCCGTGGGTTGTCTCTTTGTTTTGTTGACTGTATCTTTGGAAAACAGCATGGAGGCTCCTCAAAAAGTTAAAAATAGAGCTACCCTATGACCCAGCGACTGAACTACTGGGTAATTACCCCATAGATACAGATGGAGTGAAAAGAAGGGCCCTATGCACCCCAGTGTTCATAGCAGCAATGTCCACAATTGCCAAACTGTGGAAAGAGCTGAGACGCCCTTCAGGAGATGAATGGATAAAGAAGATGTGGTCCATATATACAACAGACTATTACTCAGCCATCAGAAAGTATGAATACCCAGCTTTCCCATCAACATGGATGGGACTGGAGGAGATGATGTTGAGTGAAATAAGTCACACAGAGAAAGTCAATTATCACATGGTTTCACTTACTTGTAGAACATAAGGAATAGCGTGGAGGACATTAGGAGCAGGAAGTGAAAAATGAAGGGGGGAAATCAGAGGGGGAGACGAACCATGAGAGACTGCGGACTCCGGGAATCAAACTGACGGATTCAGAGGGGAGGGGGCTGGGGGGATGGGTTGGCCCGGTGATGGGTATTAAGGAGGGCACGTATTGCATGGAGCACCGGGTGTTATAGGCAAACGATGAATCATGGAACACTGCATCAAAAACGAATGATGTACTGTATGGTGACTAACATAGCATAGTAAAAAAAATTCTATATAAAAAAAAAGGCCTTAGTCCTTCCTCCGTGAAGCCCTCCGTCATTTTCTCCCCTTATCTGGTGCGGTGTTGGCGTGCCCAGCAGGTAATGCACCGGTACAAGCCTGTCCCTTCTCCCTGTGCTGGGCCAGACTCCCATCTTCACCTCCTTGGCCTCCTGCCCCCTCCCCAGGGCTGGGACTGAGTGTGAGTCTGGATGTCTGGCGTGCGCTGTCTGGTCTTAGGGAGCACAGTGGGGAGGTGACTGTCATAAGCACGGCTGTCGGCTGAGCCCTTACGAGACGCCACATGCTACACGAAGTGTGTTACTTTCACTACCACACTTAACGACCGACATTCCATGTGGTGGGCGGTATTTCTGTCCCCCTTGTTCAGGTGAGGAAGTTGAGGCACAGAGAGACTAAATACCCTGCCCAAGATTTCAGAGGCTTGAGTGAGAATCGAATGAGCTGGAATTCCAAAGGCCCGTGTTCTCAAGCTCGCCTGGCCTACGTTCTGGAATGCTGCGGACCGAATCCAGCATGTCCAGCCACCCTCGCTCAGGCATCCCCAACGTGGCCGGACGCTCAGCTCCTGTCCCGTGGCGGGTGCCCAGAGCGCAGGGCATGCCTCGGGCGACACCGAGGAGGATCCGGTTCCGAGCACCAGGGCCCGGCCCCCTGCGTTCTGGCTGGTCCAGCAGGCTGCTGGGGGCTAGAGCCCGGGTGTGCATGAGGCCTGACACCCAGGGCTGCTTCCCCGGACAGACAAGCTGTGCTCCAGATCAGCAGAGGGGAGCGGGAGGGCGGAGTCGCAGACAGATTGCTGGGTTGAGTAACTTAGCCTCTCTGAGCCTGTCTCCTCATCTGTGAAATGGGGTCCTAGCAACCCTAGTGCCTTCCTCTGAGACCTTCGTGAGGACTGAATGAGCTAATGCCTGTGAAGTGCTTAGCACAGTCCCGGGCCATGGGGGCCACACAGGTTCTTGTTAGAGGGAACCTTCCCGGAGAGAAGGCCAGCTGCTGCCCTCGGGGTCCCGGATACAGAAAAGCTGTCTTCCTTCCCAAGGGCAAGAATGATGGGGAGAGGCTGAGCCCGGGGGTTTGGGGGGTGGGGTAGGAAGACACCTCTCTGGGGTCCAAAGACGAGGCTGAGAACTCAGGCCTGGGTCGCTCTGCTGCAGCTGATGCGCCCTCCTCCCCAAGCAGGCCCAGCCCACGCAAGGCAGTGGCAGGCTCTCCAGGCACCGTTGGAAGCCGGTCTGCTCCCTGGGGCGCCGGAATGAATGAAGCTCCTCCCGCATCCTCCGGGCTTCCCCCCCGGGCGTGAACGGAAGCCATAAACCGGGTGTGGCAGAGTGGCCCATGTGCGTTCCCAGCGCCCAGGAGCCAAGTGTGACTGCTGGGTCTGGCGCCCCACTGGTGTCAGTCCCAAGGCCTCCTCAGACACGCCCCTGCCGACACACACACACACACACACACATCCCGCTGGGCCTGCCTGACTCCAGGGACCTCTCCATTCCCTGCGTGGAACCGTGTGACCCTCAACCCCTGCCCACGCCCCGTGGACCTCCTGGAGTCTCAGAACAGTCTCCGCCAGGCTCCAGCTGGTCCTTCCCTCTCCACCGCCAAACCCAGGCCCGCAGGGACAGGCAGGAGCCCAGGCAGAGAACAGTGATCAGCTAGGAGCCTCGACAAAAGGGAGAAAGGACCAGGGGGCATCTGGACTCTCTCCTGCTCCCGACTATGAAAACTTGCTTGTTTGGATGTTGCTTTGCTGAGAGCCTTTTTCTGTCCCCTACATCGGGCTGGGGACACCCCCCCCCTGCATAGGGCATTGTCCCCTTTCTCAAGCACAGGGCATTGGGGGAGAAGAGGGTTGCATCTCCCCCATAAGATTGGGCATCTTCTAAGGAGAGGAGCTCTGTGTCCGGCGCTGAAATTGGGAGTTCCCTAAAGTGAAAATGCCATCTTCTCTCCACGTGCCCAATCCGTGTGTGTTGGGGAACGGCGTGACAGCTGTCAGGAGCAATATTCCTGAACCTGTCCCATGAGAACACTCCTCAGGGGCTGCCCCATCTAGCCACCTGGAACTGACCGGACATCCCGGCCCAACCCAGGGCGGGAGGAGCGGGCCTCGGCGGCGGCTGCTGCAACATCCCCCCTCCCGACCCCAGTCAGTGGGCCTGCAGGACAAACTACCCTCCCACTCTGTCCTAGCCAGCAGGCTGAAGCTGAACAGGCTCCTCCAGACAGCATCTCCAGGAAACAGGGGTCAGGAGCAGTGGGTCCAAGTCCCGGTCAACGACTCCACCTCCAACCACCTACAGCAACCGGAGACCAGGTATTTAACCTTTTGGGGCCTCAGTCTTGTTATCTGCAAAATGGGGCTAATGATCCCTTACTTATCAAAAGGGTCTGAATGGAGTAGGGGAAGCAAAGGCCTCAACTTGACAGTGGCTTGATATTAGCTCCGTGTCTGGCCACCCCTTACTTCTTGTCCATCAGTCTACTATCTACTTATTATCTGCCAGGTGCTCTACCTGGACCATCTCAGCGACACACGGGCTCCTGCACCCTCAGCGGGAGCTACTTTCTGTTGACTCTGTCCCCTCCCATCACCTGCTGCTGGGGTCAGGGAACCTGAAGCCCCGTCACTGATTTGGTGGCTCTGACTCACCTCCGGGGGCTTCGCTGGGGGCAGCGGGAGTTTTCTCTTCTGGAATGGTCTGGGGATGGACGGAGCCCACATAGCAGAAGCAAGGCAAAGAGAGGCCCAGGAAACAAAGGCTATTCTAGGGCTCCTGGCTCCCGGCCAGTGGGTAGACCCAGGCCACAGGCCTTTTGCACACACCACCAGCCCAGCCCCGTGCTCAGCACTTGCCTCACTGAATTTTTTTGACCTGTTTCACTACCCTGCTGGGATACTCCAGGAAAGCAGGCAGTGCTAGGTCCAAGTAAGAAAAGGCCTGTATAGGGGCGCCTGGGTGGCTCAGTCGGTTAAGCAGCTGCCTTTGGCTCGGGTCATGATCCCAGGGTCCTGGGATCGAGTCCTGCAAGAGGCTCCTTGCTCAGCAGGGAGACTGCCACTCTGCCTGCTTGTGTTCTCTCTCTCTCTCTCTCTAATAAATAGACAGATAGATAGATAGATAGATAGATAGATAGATAGATAGATAAAATCTTTAAAAAAAAAGAAAAGAAAAGAAAAGGCCTGTCTAGGCCAGGCATAGAGCTGAACCCTCACCAGCGGGCCTCATCCCACGGAATCCTGCCAAGAGCGCTAGGCCTTGGGTAACACTGCCCCCAGTTTGCAGGCTAGAACACCAAGCTTCATGGAAATTGGTCACCACGGGCTTTACCACTGGGAGATGTGTGGCCTTGGGCACAACCTGGCACAAAGGAGGTACTCAGAAATGGCAGTTCTCACTCCCGCCCCGGTGAGGGTCTACTGCACCGCCATCCTGGCCCCTCCAGCTCCTCTCAGAGGTTCAGCAGGCAAGGTGGCCGAGGAGGGGTGGGGAGGACTGGAGCATGGGGCACACTGTGCCTTGGGGATGGAGAAGGGACATGAGATGCAGAGCCCAGCAGGTCCCGAACCAACCATTCCAAGACCGGACAATCCTAGGCAGTCAGTGCACCTGTCTGAACGTATTTCCTGCTGTGCAACCTGGAGCGAGTAAGACCCACCTGGCAGGGGCGGTGTAAACCACAGAGGCCCCAGACAAAATCGTACATGGCTCTGCCATGGGGACCCCCCATGCCACTCCCCACCCCCAAGGCTGGGATGCCTAGTGGCTCCTATGGAATCAGGCACACCTGGGTATCAATCCTGGTTTCAAGGCCCTCAGGCTATGTGATCTTGGGCAAGTGAACAGACTCTGGAGCCTTCGTTTGCCCAGCTGGAAAAGGGGCATAAAAGCAAAGGACACTTCGGAGGGTTGAAATCACGCTTGACTGCTGCCTGGCCCACAGTAAGTGCTCCACAAACAGGAGCCACTCTTACTGCCATTATGAGAGCTATTACGATTTGACCCTCTCCGCGCCCCTCCCCTCCCGCTGCACCGACGCGGGAACCGCAGCCCCAACCGGGGGGAGTGATTCGCCCAAGTCGCCAGCGAGTCAGTGGCCAAGCGGCCGGAACGCGGATCCCCTCGGAAGCCCAGGCCTCCCGCGCAGACCGGCAGCCCCAGACCAGCCCCCTCGCCGCCCGTCCCCCACCCCCC
>LNAC01000124.1:1116857-1141581 GCA_002007465.1 Ailurus styani
GTCGGGCGCCGCCGAGCCCTCTGCCTGCCTGGAGGCGGCCACCCGCGCCTGGCGCGGCCTGCGGGAGCGCGGCGAGGCTGTCCCGCTGGGCCCCGGAGTGCCGGCCTTGGTGGCCAACGGCTTCCTGGCACTGGACGTGGCCGCCAACCGGCTGTGGGTGACTCCCGGAGAACGAGAGCCCGCCGTGGCGCCGGACTTCGTGCCCTTCGTGCAGCTGCGCCCGCTCAGTGCGCTCTCCGAAGCGGGAGAGTCCGTGCTGCTGCTACGTGAAGGGCTGCTGCGCCGAGTGCGTTGCCTGCAGCTGGGGACCTCGGGTCCCGGCCCTGCGATTGCCGTCCCCGGACCCGCCTCGGCCTCCGGCCTGGTCACAGGATCCGGCCGCGACTGCGTGCTTCTGCAGGAGGACTTTCTGGCGCACCGGGGCCGTCCCCACGTCTATCTGCAGCGTATCCAGCTCAACAATCCCACGGAGCGGGTGGCCGCTCTGCAGACTGTGGGGCCCACTGCCGGCCCGGTCCCCAGAGCATTCACCAGTACCCTGGAGAAGGTGGGAGATCATCAGTTCCTCCTCTACTCAGGCCGGTCCCCGCCCTTTCCCACGGGGCTGGTGCACCTGGTGGTGGTGGCCGCCAAGAAGCTAGTGAACCGGCTCCAAGTGGCTCCCAAGACACAGCTGGATGAGACAGTGTTGTGGGTGGTGCACGTTTCAGGCCCCATTAGCCCCCAGGTGCTCAAAAGCAAAGCAGCCAAGGAGCTCAAGGTGCTCCAGGACTTGGCCCGAAAGGAAATGCTGGAGCTCTTGGAGATGCCAGCGGCTGAGCTACTTCAGGACCACCAGCGCCTCTGGGCTCAGCTCTTCAGCCCAGGTGAGGCCTGGCCAGTTCTCGGTCCACAGTCCACACCTTACACCAGGGTGTACCCAGGCCACCCTGGAGACACCCCGCTAAAGTACATGGAGTTGACTCTGAAGGGGAGGAGTGGGGTGGTTGAAGGGGGCTTGGCCATTGACCTGGGGCTGACTGTGCTCCCCCACTGAGTATCTCTGTGACCTTGGACCAGGTAACTGACCTCCAGGGGCTTGTATTCAGTAAAAGTAGCACTGACCTCAGTGGGCTTTTGTGAGATTCTAATGAAAGACGAGTCTTACTCTTCCTTGTTCTTGTGGATGAGGGCTGATTTGGAGAATGGATGGGAGGGTCAGTTTTGTTTGTTTGTTTTTTTAAAGATATTTATTTGAGAGAGAGAGCATGAGAAGGGAGAAGGTCAGAGGGAGAAGCAGACTCCCCATGGAGCTGAGAGCTCAATTCAGGACTCGATCCCAGGTCTCTGGAGCCAAAGGCAGTCGTTTAACAACTGAACCACCCAGGCACCCCAGTTTTTAAAGGATCAACAGGCAGAGAGAGGCCTGGCCACCCCTAGATTCTTTCCTCAGTCCCCCACAGTCTGGCTGGTGACAGGCATGGGCTTTTTTCTTTTTCTTTTTTTTTTTTAAGTGAACTCTGTACCCAGTGTGGGGCTTGAACTCACAACCCCGAGATCAAGAGTCACGTGACCCAGGCACCCCCAAGGCAGGACTCCCGTTAGGCTGGAGTGTCCCTTGGCCAGCGCAGCTGCACCTTTTCACTGGAAGGGAATGGAACCTCTTCACCAGGAGGTTGGAATGGGCGGGTCAAATGAAAACTTCTTTCCCCCATTGACTGTTGCAGTAAAGGAAATCCCATTCTAGATGAGAGAGAGATGTTGGTTTCCAGGGTGCTTGTTGTCTAAATCCTTATACTTAGTTGCTCAACGTGTGTTTAATTCACTCAGCAAGAATTGATTGGATCTTGCCAGGGACTGTTCTCTCCATATGAGGGATACAGAAGTGAAGAGAACAAAGTTCATGGGCGCCTGGGTGGCTCAGTGGGTTAAAGCCTCTGCCTTCGGCTCAGGTCATGATCCCAGGGTTCTGGGATCGAGGCCCACATCGGGCTCTCTGCTCTGCAGGGAGCCTGCTTCCTCCTCTCTCTCTGCCTGCCTCTCTGCCTGCTTGTGATCTCTCTCTCTCTCTGTCAAATAAATAAACAAAATCTTAAAAAAAAAAAAAAAGAGAACAAAGTTCCTATTCTCCTGGTGCTTGCTCAAATTCTGGATGGGAGGAAGGTGATACTAGGAAAGTAAACATCTGAATGAATCAGTAAGATAACCCTTTAGGGCGCCTGGGTGGCTCAGTGGGTTAAAAGCCTCTGCTTTCGGCTCAGGTCATGATCTCAGCGTCCTGGGATCGAGGCCCGCATCAGGCTTTCTGCTCAGCAGGGAGCCTGCTTCCTCCTCTCCCTGTCTCTCTGCCTACTTGTAATCTCTCTCTGTGTGTCAAATAAATTAAAAAAAAAAAAATCTTAAAAAAAAAAAAAGATAACCCTTTAGAGTAAAAGTTTGGTAAAGTTAAAAGTACGTATTGGAGGGTGACAGGATGAGGAGGAGAGTGGGGTGGGCCTCTGGTTAGCTCCGGGTGTCGGGGAGGTCTCTCCGAGGAGGAAGCACTTAGCTCAGAGCCGAATGGCAAGAAAGCAGCCGAGCGATGATGTAGAGGGGCCAGCAGGTCGGAGGCCCTGAGGCAGGAGTAGGTGTGTGGTGGCCAGTGCGGCTGGCAGTTTGCAAGCAAGGGAAGGAAGGGATCACCAGATCCTGAAGAGCCTTGTGAGGATGGTGAATTTGACTCTTTGTGGGATGGAAAACAGCAGAGATACGAGCAGCTGTACATTTGTAAAGCTCCCTCTGGCTGCTCTGTGCAGAGTGTAGACGATCAAGGGACAAAAGTGGGACACGGAGACCCCACACGAGGATTTTGCAGGAGCCCAGGTGAAAGAGGAGGATGGCTGGGACTGGAGTTGGGGCCGCTCTGTGGAGACAGAAGTGGGCAGCTTCTGAGACTTTTGGAGGTGGTGCCAGCAGGACTTCACATGGGCTGGGCTTGGGGTGTGAGAGTTTGAGAGTGACTCCTAAATTTGTGGGGAAGGCTTGAGCAAGTGTCCAGAGATAAGCTGGGGAAGGATTGGCTTGGGGCTGGGAGAGTTCAAACCACAGGTTCAAAGTGCCCGTCAGGCATCCAGGTGGAGACACACCCGAAGGGCAGTTAGCTGTTCGAGTCTAGAATTCATACAGATTTGGGAGAGTGGGTGTTCAGATGTTATTTAAAGCTACAGGACTGGAGAACAAGATGTTAGCAGGGAGCAGGCTGAGACGGGCCAGGGCGCTCATGACCGTGTTCTGGAGGCAGAGGGCTGGACTTTGGACCTGCCGCCGCGTCCTGGCCCCGTCTGTTCTGGGCGCTGGCAGGAGGCCCCACTTCGAACACAGGATTTTAGGTTTCGGACCCACAGAGTCAAGCTGAATGACTTTGTCCCTTCCTCAGGGGAGGCTGGAGCTGCCATGTGCCTCCTGGGGGCCAAAGCTTCCTTCTCTGCTGCTCTTCACACCACTCCTCCTTAACTTGCACCCTTTGTGGCATTACAGGTGTGGAAATGAAGAAGATCACGGACGCGCACACCCCGTCGGGCCTGACCGTGAACCTGACACTGTACTACATGCTCTCCTGCTCCCTGGCCCCCCTGCTCAACCCCGGCCTGAGCCACCGGGAGCGCGACCAGATGGAGTCGACGCTCAACTACGAAGACCACTGCTTCAGCGGCCACGCCACCATGCACGCCGAGAACCTGTGGCCGGGCCGCCTGGCCTCCGTGCCGCAGATCCTGCAGCTCTCCGACCTATGGCGGCTGACCTTGCAGAAGCGCGGCTGCAAGGGGCTGGTGAGGGTCGGTGCCCCCGGCATCCTGCAGGGCATGGTGCTCAGCTTCGGGGGGCTGCAGTTCACTGAGAACCACCTCCAGTTCCAGGCCGACCCCGACGTGCTGCACAACAGCTACGCCCTGCACGGCATCCGCTACAAGAACGACCACGTCAACCTGGCCGTGCTCGCGGACCCCGAGGGCAAGCCGTACCTGCACGTGTCCGTGGAGTCACGGGGCCAGCCCGTCAAGGTCTACGCGTGCGAGGCGGGCTGCCTGGAGGAGCCCGTGGAGCTGACCTCGGCGCCCCAGGGCCACACTTTCCCGGTCATGGTGACGCAGCCCATCACGCCGCTGCTCTACATCTCCACCGACCTCACGCACCTGCAGGACCTGCGCCACACGCTGCACCTCAAGGCCATCTTGGCCCACGATGAGCACATGGCCCAGCAGGACCCTGGGCTGCCCTTCCTCTTCTGGTTCAGCGTGGCCTCGCTCATCACCCTCTTCCACCTCTTCCTCTTCAAGCTCATCTACAACGAGTACTGTGGGCCTGGGGCCAAGCCCCTCTTCAGGAGTAAGGTATAAAGCCCCTGGGTCTTCAGAGCCCGAGGCCAGCACAGGGGAGGGCCCGGGTCATACTGGGGTCCCCCCCTTTTTTTTTTGAAGATTTTATTTGTTTATTTGAGTAGAGCAACAGTGAGAGAGAGAGAGAGCACAAGCAGGGGGAGCAGCAGGCAGAGGGAGAAGCGGGCTCTCCACTGAACAGGGAGCCCGATGTGGGACTCGATCCCAGGACTCTGGGATCCTGACCTGAGCCAAAGGCAAACGCTTAACCGACTGAGCCACCCAGGCACCCCTGCAGTCTCCTAAGCCAGTACCCTACACCCTCAACACAGAGAGGAGTGTGTCTAGAGAGGATATCAAAAAGTGACTTCTAACAGGAGACCGTGGGAAGGGACAGTGGTGGGTAGCTGGCTACTGGCCTCCGAGGGACAGTCCCTTCCCTGCCCCCGTAAATCTCGGCGTTTACAAATAATGGAACAAACACCTATGTTGACCCAAGCCTCCATCTAACCTGTGGTGGGGTGGGGAGCCCCTCTCCTCACCCCTGAGGGCCCCATTCACTGCTCCTTGCTGTGGGCCAGCTAAGGGGGTCATCTTGTTTGATGATGACCTTCCCCCACTGTTTCCTGTAACATCTTTGCCCCCAGGAAGCCGTGACTTGGAGACTTGGAGCAAGGCCACTGTGGGACTCTCAGCCAGAATGTGTCTTGGGGATCAGGCTCAGGCTCAGCCTCAGGGAGGCCGCCTCGTCTGTCCTGCGAGCCAGCCCTCCGTGCTTTCTCAATGCCAGGATTTCCCGGGAGAGGGAACAGAAGGGTGTCCATTCTTGGCAGTGACAGGAGAAAGCCCCTCAGACAGAGCTGGGCTTCCTTCCCTTTCTCTCCTCTCTTCCTCTTCTTTTTATTTTTTTTTTTTAAAGATTTTATTTATTTGACAGAGAGATAGAGATCACTAGTAGGCAGAGAGGCAGGCAGAGGGAGAGGGGGAAGCAGGCTCCCCGCCGAGCAGAGAGCCCGATTCGGGCCTCGATCCCGCATCAGGACCCTGAGATCATGACCTGAGCCGAAGGCAGAGGCTTTAACCCACTGAGCCACCCAGGCACCGTCTCTCCTCTCTTCTTGTCGAACTAGTGAGTGGAGAGACACATTAGCTCTCGATCTGTGCTCTCTGAGGCCAAGGAGCCTAAACCAACTCAGGAGAAATGGCTCATTACCTCCACAGAGGGCTTCGTGCCTTCTGGTTTCTAGTTTCTCGCCTGAAGCCAGGTTGAGAAGTAGCAGCACTCAGCCTGAAGGAGTGGGAGAAGAGTGGGCATTAGGTCTGAGCTCTAAGCCTCAAGAACACACGGCAAGTCAGAAGAAAAAATTCTTCCCAAGCTGTGCTAGAACAGGGGCTAAATTTGCACGGCATGGGGCTGACAGCCTCTGACGGAGGCAGGCTGCTGTCCCCTGCTGCTTGTTGGGCTTCTGGCACACACCCATCTGCCCTGGCTTCCTCACCTGATCCGGGGGGGGCGGGTGGCAAGCCAAACCCCTAATTTTGGGGTGCTACCCCCAGCCCTCCATTTCCTCGGGCTCGAGCTGGGCCACGGCAGAGCAGAGCCCAGTGAACACCGCTCCGGCTGGCAGAGGTGTCCGGGCCACGGACTCCACGGTGGCTGTGGCGTGTCTCTGGGCCAGGAGCGGCTGCAGAGCCGGATCAGAGCCTGGGCAGGGGGGCCAGCACGGTCGTCTCCGTCCCCCGCACCCCCTGGTAGTCGTGTAGCTTCCCCGGGGTTGGTGGCGAAGAATAACAACCTGTTTTGTTCATTGCGCAGGAGGACCCCAGTGTCTGAGTGCACCGACAGCCCTGCTTTCAGCCCCGTCTGCACCAGACGCCCAGCACTGAGAGTCCTGCTGCACAGACAGGGAGCCTGTGAAAGCATCCACCCTTTGTGCCTTGTTGGGGACACCGGTGACACAGAGCGCGTGTGGGTGTTCAGGAGTCGGCCTCGGGGAGCGGGAGGGGAGGGCCAGTGGACTTTTTGTAAGCTTTCGACTCAATAAAATGAACCGAGATGGAAAATACTTGAAATTGAACTCACTCCTTCCGCTTCCCCACCCCCTTTCTCCTGTCCCAGGACACAGACCCTCTTTTGAAAAGACTTGTCTGGGAAAAATTGTGTTCTCTTCCAAATTTAACATGTTCTTCCTCGACTGAATTTTTAATTTATTGTTGTTGAGATTTGGCTGGGCGGCTTCGGCGTCCACTAGAGACGGTCATGGAGGTGGCCTGTGACCCACGCCGCCCGGGGTGTGTCTCGGCTTACCCCCGGTTTTGACACTGTCTCTTTCTTGCCATGAGTCTATGGAGATCTGTGCTTTTGTACTTGGGGCTCCAGGGGAGGTATTTAACTTTCTAGTGATCGATGATTGTTGGGTTTTGAAATACCAAAGCTTCTTTTTTGTTCTGTTTTTAAATAAATCTCTTTCAAACCTCTGTGACCGGTTTGTGTGTGGTTGAAACCCAGAGACGTGCGGTCTTCTCCGTCACCAGGCTTTTGGGGTGCTGTCTGAGGCAGAACTAGTGCTGTCTGCCCTAATGATGAATTATTTCCCCGTGTCTAACTCTCCTCGGGAGATGGGGAGGCAGCCACCTCGCTGCTCGCCCGGGGCAGGGTTCAGGGGGGGCTTGGGGCCAAGGCCGTGGTCGCAGTGTCACGGGTGCCACACAGCCTGACACCTGGGAAGCCCAGTCTCGCCACCAGCTGAATGTCGCCCACAACCCGGGCCGGGAGAGAGCAAACAGGCATCTCCAGCTCAACCATGAATCACCTGGGCTCCACGCGCCTCCCCCTTCTGCCCTCCTCGTCCCCCCACGAGTCGTCGGCGGGCCTGCCTGTCTGGGGGAGCCGGAGCCTCGTGGGGCACGGGTGGGTGTGCGGCTTAGGGTATGGCATGCCCTGCAGTGGTTCCGTGAAGCTGGAAGCCACTGGACCAGAGCCCCACTTCAGGGCTCCACCCCGCTGTTTAGCTTGGAACCCGGCCTGCTGGAGGCTCCCGGAAACGGCAAAAAGAACCCCACATACCCGCTGCCGAGAAGTACGGCCTGAACGCCTAGAATCTCAGTAAACAACTTGTGAGTGACGGCATCGAGGGCTCACCAAAGGGCTGGGGACCGTCCACGGGCGGGCCTCCGCCGGCGGAGGTGAGAGCAGAGGAAGCCACCTGCGGCGGGGAGGCCGCCGGGCCGTCTAGGCCGTGGGTACCAGGCCGCAGTGCGGCTCCGTCCCCCCACCCCCACCCCTGGGGTCTTCCTCCCCTCGGCGCCCTGCCCCAGGAGCCCCAAGAATGTCAGGTGTCTGCTGGGAGCAGGGGCCACCTGCACGGGGAGGGAATGCCGGCGGCCTCGGCCTAGCAGGGCCGCCCTGCGCGGTCCAGTAATGCCTCTCAGAGGGACGCACAGAGGCTTCAAGTAACCTTGACCTGCACGGGGGGCCCCTGCAGGTGTGCAAGCCCCTCGGGAGCTTCCTAGGTGTCCCCTGAACCTGGCCCTGTTCCCAGAGGGCAGGGAGGGACTGAAGATGAGGGAGGCCACTGTAGGTGGGTAGATGGCAGGTGAAATAAGAAGGAAACTTGGGGCGCCTGGGTGGCTCCATCAGTTAAGCGTCTGCCTTCACTCCAGTCATGATCCCAGGGTCCTGGGATCGAGCCCCGCATCTCGGGCTCCCTGCTCGAGGCAGGGGGGCGGTGGGGGGGGGCGTCTGCTTCTCCCTCTCCCTCCACCTGCCACTCCCCCTGCTTGTGTGCTCTCTCTCTCTGACAAATACATAAAATTTAAAAATCTTAAAAATGACAAAAAAGGAAGACAACTTACCCGTGAGGCTCTTTGGGGCGCTGTCAGACGAGTGGACCCCGCCCCCGCCCACCTGCATGTTAAAACTTCTCCAGAGGCCTCACTGGCCTCAGACACGAGCTCCGTCACCATCCCCGCGCCCTCGGGGCAGCCTCTGGGAGCAGGAAAGGCACTCAGATCCCACAGGCAGGGACGGGGAGGGGGAGGAGCCTCTGAGGTCACTGGCGGTCCCGTCCCCTGGCCCCGGCCCCTCTCCCTTCCTCTCAGCCCACCTTCTACTGGCACCTGCAGCTCTGAGCAGATGCGGGTACCTGACCTTGTGCAGCTTCCCTCCTCCCTCCGGGAAGCTGCTCCCATGGGCGGCTGTGGGGCCTCCAAGCCGGCAAAGGCTAACACTTCTCCGGGAGCCCTTCTCCCAGGGGGACAAACACTCCTCTCTGTCCCTTGGTGGAAGGTTCTGGAACACGTGCTGTGCAGCAGCTTCTGCTGGCCCCACTGCTCCCCGTGGTGGGGAACTCGCTAAGCACTTTTGACCGGCTTTCCTTCCGTTCATTTTACCCGACGTCAGCCTCCCGCTCCTGGCCCCTGGGACCTCGCCCCAAATCAGCCACCCGCACATGAGCTCCTGCCGCAGACTAGGACAGTAACCAAGAGGCCCGCAGCTCCTGGGGGAGGATTTTTCCAAAAGGGAGTTGGGCTCCCCCAAGGGCGTTGGTATGGGCTGAATGTGTCCCCCAGATTCACAGGCTGAAACGCTACCGCGCAGCGTGGTGGTGTTCGGAGGGGGCGCTGTGGGAGGTGGCTCGGTCACGAGGGTGGGAGCCTCCTCAATGGGATTAGTGCCCTAATCAGACCCCAGTGAGCACCCCCGTCCTCTCCGTGTGCGAGGAGAGGCAACAATGGGCGTCTGTAACCCAGACGGGGGTGCTCGCCAGAACCCACGGGCTGGCGCCCGATCTCGGGCTTCCAGACCCACCAACTGTGGGAAATACCTTCCAGTTTTTCCTTAGCCCTAGTCCCTGGCCCCTTGCTATCGGAGCCCAGATGCACTAAGATATTCAGGCATTTTCCTACGGCGGAGAAACCTTGCAGCTCTTCCTGCTCAGGAGTCTCTAACCTGGCTTCACGGGACCCATGGACCCAGAATGGCCAACTGTATGCACGTTTTTTTTTCTTTTGTGAGGGGTCCTGTAGCTTTCCCCAGAGTCCCAAAGGATGTCTGACTTCAAAATAAACAAGACAACCTGCACTTTGGGGTCTTGCTTTTACCATCGCCCACCCACCCCAGGGAGCAGCAGTGGTCTGAGCTGCTGCTTCTTCTTTAAAGATTTTATTTATGTATTCGACAGAGAGAGAGGTCACAAGTAGGCAGAGAGGCAGGCAGAGAGAGAGGAGGAAGCAGGCTCCCCGCTGAGCAGAGAGCCCCATGCGGGCCTCGATCCCAGGACCCTGAGATCATGACCTGGGCCGAAGGCAGAGGCTTTAACCCACTGAGCCACCCAAGGCGTCCCTGGTCTGAGCTTCTGCAGCCTGACTCGAGGTCTGGCGATAGGGTGGCTCACACCACTTACTGTGGGGCAGGTACCCTCCCTGCAGAAAGGAGTCTGCCCCCTGCACTGGCTGAGCAAAGAGCTTCACCCTAAACCAGCTACCTGCCATCTGACACTCCTGGTTCCTGGAACCCTCTCCTCTGGACTTTGGCCAATGGGAGCTTTGGATAAATCATTTGATTCAGTAAATATTTATTGTAACTCTTCTAGCCAGCCATGCATCTGGCCCATGGGTGGGAAAGAAGGAAAGATTACATTGGATGAACAGCTACTGTGTGCTTGGCACTGAAGTTTTGCAAAGGCAGTGGCTCTATCTGTCTTTTCATCTCTGACTGGCCAGAAACCAGATGTCCAAAGGATGCTTGTTGAATTACATTTGTATGCATTATGTCATTTAATCCCTGCATTTGGGGTTGCAAGTGACCGAAAACCTTAATTATAACCTCCTCAGGGCTGAGCATGGGGTTAATCTCCAACCACTGAACAGAGAATAATAGGAGAGAAGTAGTTTCCCAAAGGAAGTTTGGGGTACTCTCATCAGGAAGGAGGAGGAATAGTTGCTTGGCGGCAAAGCACAGGGGGCCAGGATACCCTGCAAGGTAAGTTTCATTCCCATTTTGCAGATGGGGCAAGTGAGGCTCAGAGCATAAGGCACTAAGCCTTAGAAAAGGGGGGAACAACACAGATACAGTCTCCGACCTTGGGGACTGCACAGAATGAAGTAGAGACAGATAAGAAGTCAATTAGACTGGGATGAGCGTGAGGCTGGCACACTGAACCTCTGCTGGAGGGTCAGGGTGTGCTCCCTGGAGGAAGCTGAAATCTGCAAGCTGGAACCTGAAGGATAATGGGCGCCCCCAGGCTAAGGCATGGGAGAGGGCCGTCCAGGCAGTGGGCAGAGCATGAGTAAATGTACGGAGGTGGGGATGCTTAGGGACCCAAGGACGCAGTAAACAGCAGGTCGTCCAGAGTGCAGACTCATTAAAAGGAACAAAGTAGGTGATCAGGTTAGAGAGTTGAGTTTTATGGATCTTTCTTTTTATTGATCTTTATGGGGGGTTATTGATCTTTGACTTCTTTTTTCCCCCCTCTCCCGTGATCCAGATCTTTGACTTCTAAAGGCAAAGGGTGGGTAGGCTCAGCCCTAACTCATGGCAGTGACAACATCACAGGTGACAAATCCTCCCGTGGACATAGCACGTCCTCTCCCCTCCTTACTGTTATAATTTTAGCCAATCTTTAGAGCTTCCCCCCAAAACACAAAGGACAGTTTATCACCCTGTTTTACAAAAGAAGAAACTGAGACCGGGTGAAAGAGAGTGACTTGTCAAAGGTCAAAGGGAGGTCACCAGCGCCTTGCGGGACTGATGCTCTCCCATGGACAGGGTAATGACCACCTCTGCTCACAGGTAAATCATTGCTCCTGGATTCCCAACCACCATATCAATCAATGTGACCACTCTGTGGGTGTCCTGAGTAATGACAAAACAGGACGATGAGCTCAGGAGAAAGGCTGTGGATTCTCTCAAAATAAAACATTACAATGGGGCGCCCGGGTGGCTCAGTCAGTTAAGTGTCTGCCTTCGCTCAGGTCATGATCTCAGGATCCTGGGATTGAGTCCTGCATCGGGCTCCCTGCTCAGCAGGAATCTGTTTCTCTCTCTCCCTGTGCTGTGCGCATTCTCTCTCTCTGTCAAATAAATAAATAAAACCTTTAAAAAATTATTTATGGGCGCCTGGATGGCTCAGTGGGTTAAAGCCTCTGCTTTTGGCTCAGGTCATGATCTCAGCGTCCTGGGATGGAGGCCCACATCGGGCTCTCTGCTCAGCAGGGAGCCTGCTTCCTCCTCTCCCTGTCTCTCTGCCTACCTCTCTGCCTACTTGTAATCTCTCTCTCTGTGTCAAATAAATAAATAAAATCTTTAAAAAATTATTTATAAAAAATTATTTATAAAATATTTATAAAAAAACAAAAACTTTGTGAAAAGGTAATTAAACAGCATTTCTGGGGAAGGGAACTGGGTATAAAAGAATCAGCCATGGGCCAAGAGTTAGGGGACCTGGTTCCATTTCCAGCTTGGTCATTATCATCGTGCAACCTCAAACAAGTGAGTTAAGCATTTATACTCCAGGTTCCCACCTGTAAAATGGGTCTAATAGCACCTTCCAATGTCATAAGATGGTCAGGAAGTCCCACTAAATAAATGACTGTGCGGGAATGTGCTTTGATAAATTCAAAACCCACAAAGGGGATGGTTTGTATTGAATACCTGGAGGCAAAAGAAGCCAGCTCGGAGCTCCTCGACCCACAGACAGAATTCAGAGGGGCTGCAAACGTGGATCAGAAATTCACCTTTATATTCACTAACCTCTAACTGAAATTCAGCATCTCCTCCCATGATTAACTTTGGCATGTAGGTCATTGTCATTAATAGAAATCACAGCGCTCATGTCCTGTTAGAGTTGTTGCAGAGATCTTGAAATATTGTTCATGTTCGTTGCAACTTTGAAATGATGGTAATCATTAAACTTGCCACTGGACCCTAGTATTTAATCTATTAATGAAGAAGCACATGTTACCACTCACGAATTTTTTAAAAAATATATTTAGGGGTGGGGCTCCTGGGTGGCTCAATTGATTAAGTATCTGCTTTCCGCTCAGGTCATGATTTCAGGGTCCTGGGATCTCCCCCATGTCGGGCTCCCCGCTCAGTGGGGTCTCCTTCTCCCTGTGCCCCTCCCCTGACTCAGGCATGTGTGCTCTCTCAATCTCTTAAATAAATAAAATCTTAAAAATATATATATATATATATATATTTAGGGGTGCCTGGCTCAGTCAGTGGAGCATGTGACTCTTTTTTTTTGTTGTTATTTTTTTTTAAAGATTTTATTTCTTTATTTGACACAGAGAGAGAGAGATCACAAGTAGGCAGAGAGGCAGAGAGAGAGGAGGAAGCAGGCTCCCTGCCGAGCAGAGAGCCCGATATGGGCCTCGATCCCAGGACCCTGAGATCATGACCTGAGCCGAAGGCAGAGGCTTTAACCCACTGAGCCACCCAGGCGCCCGAGCATGTGACTCTTGATCTCAGGGTTGTAAGTTTGAGCCCCATGTTGGGTGTAGAGATTACTTAAAAATAAAATCTTAAAAAAATTTTTAAATATATTTAAAACTTTAAAATTATGGCTCATGTTTAACACACACAAATAGGCCAGATGGGACATAAATAGATAGATATAAGAGGAGGTTTATGATGGGAATTGGCTCCTGAAATTACGGAGGCTGAGAAGTCCCACGATCTGCCATCTGCAGATGAAGACCCAGGAAAGCTGGCGGTGTAGGTAGAAATTGGGACCAAGAGCCAGGAGCGGAAGATATGTCCCAGCTCTAGCAAAAAAGAGACAGTTTGCCCTTCCTCTACCTTTGTGTTCTATTCAAGCCCTCAAGGGTTCTGGTGAGGCCCACCCATTGGGAAGGACCATCTACTCAGTCCATTGATTCAGATGCTAACCTCTTCCAGAAACACCCCCACAGACACACCTAGAAATAACGTTTTACCAGCTCTGGGCACATCTCTTAGTCCGGTCAACCAAAGGCAATCAGCACAGTGACCAGCTAGTTCAGATTTAGTATTTTTATGAACTCATAGATTTAAATAGATTGGAGATGCCTTGATCCTTTGAATGTATGAATCTTCCTGATGGTCCATCAGTCATCTTTGGCTTTCGGGAGCCTCTGCAAGGTGGTCTATTTCCTGGCTCACACCTGCAATCTCCGTTTCTCCAAGGAGCCCGCTTCCTCTGACCAAGGAATGGCATTTAGAGACTGTAATCTGGATGCTTGGGGTGCTCACTACCCTGGGTTGTTTTCGCCAAAGGTGAACAAGAAACAAGTTTAAAAGCCCTGCTTTGGATACACGCCCTGCCCTCAGAGCCCAGAGACAGCACCGGCCGCCAGCATTTAATTCTGAGTGACCCAACCCGGGCAAGTGAGGAGCAGTTTGCTGGGAAAAAAGAAAGGAAAATGACCCTCATAGGGCTTGAATATGTCACTGGACTACGTGAGCCTGCTCCTCAGTGAACTGTAGACCCAGACCACACCCAGTGCAGATGCCTGCCTCCCAAGGTCACTTTATTTGTACAAATAAGGAGACCTCAAGGAATAGTTTCCAAAGCTGTGACTCCTCCAGCAGGGGGAAGCAGGCTCCTTTTATTGAAGTTTGGGATGAATATTTAGAGAGGGATTATAATAGTATAATGAAGCTGAGATACCTGCAGGCACTTTCTGACTCACCTGACTCAGTATGGTTCCCAGGTGGTTCTTTTCCTGTTTAAGCAATTTTTGTTAGTTTCTAAAAGACGAAATTGACAGGCAGGAGCTTCTTGAGTTCAGGTGGTCAGTTCTGAATTCAGAGGCTCAAGAGGTCTCCCTGGTGACAAATGGGGGGACCAGCAGAGCCGGGCTGGACTGAGGGTAACTGCCTCAGGCACTCTGAGCCTGGGCCATGGTCATCTATACAAAGGGACATCAAGAGGCTCCTGGGTGGCTCCGTGGGTTAAGCCACCAACTCTTGGTTTTGGCTCAGGTCAGGATCTCAGGGTCATGAGACTGAGTCCCGAATCGGGTTCTGTGCTCAGTGTGGAGCCGGCCTGGGACTCTCCCTTTTCCTCTTCCCCGCCTGCCTCCCTCTCACATAAATAAATAAATCTTTTAAAAAGCTGGGGGAGGGGTGGGGGGGGACACATAAAGGGCATAGGAAGGAGGAAAGAAGAGCTGGCCTGGGAGGTGGAGAAACTCGAGGCTGGAACTTTGGGATGGATTCCCTCCTCCGTTTGCTGGTTCAAACACTGCTAGTCTTCTTGCCCTGGTTTCACCCCCTCCCTCTGGAGTCACACCATTACCAGGCCTCAGGGCTGCCTGGGGCAAAGACTACATTTCCCAGCCTACCCCACACCCAGGCAGGATCACAAAGCTAACTTCGGGCCAGTGGGATTGGGTTAAAAAATAGCTTCCCCTTGAGTTTAATCAAATCCATTACAACCACGATTACAAGTCTTTCTCATTCAGATTTCTCACAAGTGATCCAGCTCTGGTTTTAATGAACTTATCAGGAAAACCTAACCAAACCAACAGCAATACTTACATCCTAGAAAAAGCAGCCGATCAGGCTTCAGCTGTTAGAAGTTATTTTTGAAAACTTATCATAAAGGTGCCGCGCCTTGACAAGCATCTCTCTCCTCCAAATGTGTGTGAAAATAGATACGCCCCAGACATTTTTAAAGAGTTTTATCCAAAATCTGGGCAAAATCAGGTTAACTAGGTAGGTGTTCTCTCTGCGGAGCAAAAACCTACACCAAACTCCACGCCCGAAGGTGCCTGGGAAAGATAGAAATGCAAAACAACAGCTCGAACTATTACACCAACCCCGAAAACAATCTCTCGAAACCCCGCCCCCTCGCCAAATAAATTCTAGCACATGAACCCGAAAACACACGCACACAAAAATACTTTAAGAGTGAACTAGTAATTTTTAAACGCTAACATAAACTTTAAGTACAAAATAACGCTCTGAAAAAACTGAGCAAACCTTAACTGCTAAGGTAAGTCTATTGTTTCACAACATTATTAGCCCTGCTAGACGCAAGGCCTCAAAAAATTGGTTAAAAACTCAGAATTGTTCCTCTCCACGGAAATCTTTAGTAAAAGGCGAAAGATTTATGCGATCTGAAGAGAAACCAGAGTATGCCTTCCTTTTCCCGGACACATTCCTCGAGTAACTGTTACCCCGAAGACAGTGATGGTGACTCTTTGCTCGAAAGAATTAGTGATTTCTGTCTTTCTCCCGGAGAATTCCGTGAGAGCAGCCTTTATGTTGGGGGAAAAAATAAATCAAAGAAAAAGGAAAATCTAGTCGTCTCTAAGTGAGAAATTGTCCGGTGTGCAATGCATTTTGGGTATGCAAATGAACCTCCGTCGTCACACCCCGGTTCCTGGAAATGCTTTAAACAGTACATTCGTTTTCCTGCTGGGACTGGGACTACCGCCAGGGGGCAGAGCGGAAGCCAGGTTTTCGGGATTATAGACTTGAGCTTGGTCCAACTAGGAAAAGTCTGTTTTATAAATTTTGACTCCAAGTAAAAATGTCTTTTGTACCTAAATAAAATGATAAAAATAAAATAAAACAAGAAAATATTTACGTTCATTCTTCAACAACAATTTGCTGAGCACTGCGTTACACCTTGTGCTGGGCTCTAGGAACAGAGTGGTAACCCCAACATTTCAGCCTCAAAGAGCCTGTATGTGATGGGGGACCCGGGTGTGCATGGTGAGCACTGATAACAGACTGTTCAGTGCCATCTGGACAGAGCGTTCCAGGATCCACTGAAGTAGGGCGGTGGGGGCTTTCTAGGCAGTGCAGAGAGTACAAGGGCCAGATGGCCGTCATTGCCAAGATATGAGCTTGGATTTACCTTGAGGGCAACAGTGAGGCACTCAAGAGTTGTAAGAGAGACCAACACGATCAGATGAGTGTTTTAAGGCAGTGGTTCCCTCCACGTGGTCCCCAGACCAGCAGGTCAGTGTCACCTGGATACCTGCCAGAATCCCAAATTGTTGGGTCCCTCACCAGACTTACTGGATCTGAAACCCTGGGGGTGGGGCCCTCCAAGCCAGGGTTGCATGAGTCCCTCAGGTGACTCAGAGGCAGCCTAGGCTGACAACCACAGTGGGACAACCACGTTGGCTAATGGGGTGACTGCAGAGACAAAGAGTTTTGGGGAGGTGTATTAGGGAGCTGAACATGAGGGGCATCTGGCTGGCTCCATCAGTGAAGTCTGGGACTCTTGATCTGGGGTCATGAATTCAAGCTCCACGCGGGGTGTAGAGATTACTTAAAAGATAAAATCTTAAAAGAAAAAAAAAAAGGACGCTGAGCATTAAAGTCAGAGAGAAATACACAAGGACGGGCCTGGGGGGGGGGGCAATGCCTGGGAACGGGGCGGGAGTGGGGGTGGAAGTGAGGAGACGGAAGAAGTCTAGGTGGGTCCTTGGGGGTTGGTGGCATGAGCGAGGGTTGGGTGCTGCAGGAGCAAGTGAAAGGGATTAGGAAGCCCCAGGGGTGGGGAAGCTGTGTCCGCCAGAGAGCAAGTAAGGTGGGCATGGCAAAGGCCAGTGGGTGTCATGACAGGGAGGCCGGTGGCCTTGGATAGAGGCCATTCGGAGGAGTGGGGGTGCTGGAAACTCCCAGCAGCAGGGGCTGATGGAGGAGGGAGAGAGGGGCTGGAGTGGAGAGTGGGGGCTCCCCCGGGGGAGCTGGGAGGGGTGTGAGGTCAATGGAGGCCTTTCTATTTCTTGGATATCCTGGGAGTGCATTTTAAACTCTCTCCCTCAATGCTCCCCTTCCTGACTCTCAGTCTCCAACCCTGACCTTTCCCCAGGGATTTCACCGAGCCAGCCAAAGCTTTTGCCTTCCCACCCCAAACCTACAAGCCGGAGGGGTATCTAAGCCCCCTTCTCTGTCCCTTCCCATCCAAGCTGACCCTCCACTTGGGTTTTGCGTCTCACCCCACGAAGACGCTGCCCCTCCCATCGGACCCCCTCAGCATCACCTGTCTCCCCTCCCTGCCATCGGGATACCTGGGTACCCGGCAGGCTTCCTTATCTCCCAGCATGAAAGAGAGAGGGGGGGCCGGACACAGAAAAACTCCCCAGACCGCATCATGGGTATTATACCGTATTATGGTATAATAACCAACCACAACAAAGGAAAAAAAAAAACATTGTATTCTTTCAGGAAAAAAAATCCATCAGAAATCATTTTTTTTGAAAGATTTTATTTATTTGTTTGACACAGAGAGAGAGATTACAAGTGGCAGAGAGGCAGGCAGAGAGAGGGGAGGAAGCAGGCTCCCTACAGAGCAGAGAACCCGATGCAGGGCTTGATCCCAGGACCCTGAGATCATGACCTGAGCCGAAGGCAGAGGCTTTAACCCACTGAGCCACCCAGGTGCCCCTCCATCAGAAATCACTTTAAAACCAACTTATGCTGCTTCACACCTAGTCGGATAGCAATAGTAATAATAAAGGAAAATGTCAGGTGCTGGCGAGGATGTGGAGAAATTGGAACCGTGGGCACTGTTGGTGGGAATGTTAAATGGAGCAGGCGCTGTGGGAAACTTTGGAGGTTCCTCCGAAAGTTAAACACAGAGATCCCTGGCAGGCTCCATCCATGGGGTGAGTGACTCTTGCTCTCATAGTTGTGAGTTCGAGCCCCATGCTGGGCATAGAGATTACTTAAAACTAAAATCTTAAAAAAATTAAATGCAATATGATCTTATGACCCAGCAATTGCTCTCGTAGGTATACATCCAAAGATTTGGCAACAGGGACTTAGATATTTGTACTCCCATGTTCATAGTAATGACGTTCACAGTTGCCAAAAGGTGCAAATGACCCGTGTCCACCAACAGAGGAATGGATAAAATGTGGTGCCTCTATCCAATATTATTCAGCTTTAGAAAGAAGGAAGTTGGGGCGCCTGGGTGGCTCAGGCATTAAGCGTCTGCCCTTCAGCTCAGGTTATGATCCCAGGGTCCTGGGATCGAGCCCCACATCCGGCTTCCTGCTCAGCGGGAAGCCTGCTTCTCCCTCTCCACCTCCCCTGCTGTGTTCCCTCTCTTGCTGTGTCTCTCTTTGTCAAATAAATAAATAAAATCTTAAAAAAAAAAAAAGAAGGAAGTTCTGATCATGCTACAACAGGGATGAACCTTGAAAAGATGCTCAGTGAAAGCAGCCAGACACAAAAGAACATATCGTGTGACCCCACTTCCATAAACTATTGAGAGCAGGCAAATTTATAGAGGCAGAAAATGGATCAGAGGGTGTCACGGGCTGGCTTAAGTGTGAGGTGGGGGGATAAGGAATTATTGGGTAACAGGTACAGTGTTTCTGTTTGGGGTGATGAAAAATTTTGGAAAAAGTGATGATGTTTGCACAGCATTGTGAATGTATTTAGTGCCATGAACTGTACACTTAAAAATTGTTACAATGGCAAATTTTGTTACATATACTTTACCACGATGATTAAAAAACACCTTCCTGAATCCACGAGAACAAGTGAACCTATTCATTTTATTTATTTTATTTTTTTTCAAAGATTTAATTTATTTATTTGTCAGAGAGCGAGCGAGCACAAGCAGGGGGAGTGGCAGGCAGAGCAGGCAGAGGGAGAAGCAGGATCCCCAAAGAACAAGGAGCTTGAAGCAGGACTCGATCCCAGGACCCTGGGATCAGGACCTGAGCCGAAGGCAGCCACTTAACCGACTGAGTCACCCAGGTGCCCCCAACCTATTAATTTTAAAATAAATCTTAAAAAAAATAAAGAAAGAAGTTTATTAACCTTTACTGTCAATGCATTTACATCAACGAGGACAATACTGAATTAATTTTCACACTAAGACTTTTTCTAAATGGCTTAAGTAATTAGACAATGCTTCACAATCTTGAGACAAATTCAAGCATCAGAGTCTTGAACCTGCATTTTTCATTAGGTGAAACCAAGGGCTATAGCGAAAGAGTTCTTATTTTTCTTTTTGTCTCCACTTCCTCACTTCTTTCTCAGGGGCCTCACTTTCTCAGGGGCACCTCCGTGGCTCAGTCAGTTAAGCACCCGACTCTTAATCTCAGCTTGGGTCTTGATCTCAGGGTCGTGAGTTCAAGGCTCATGTTGGGCTCTGTGCTGGAGCCTTCTTAAAAATAAAAAATTAAAAAAAGAACAATAACAAAATATTTCTAATTCCACAGAAAAGTATAACAAACAAACATGCACTTTGCACCTGGATCTGAGAGGTGTCAACATTTCTCCAAATGTGCTTTAGGTCTGTTTTTAAAAATAAACAGAACGTGGGGCACCTGGGTGGCTCAGTCAGTTAGGCATCTGCCTTTGGCTCAGGTCATAATCTCAGGGTCCTGGGATGCAGCCGCACGTGGGGCTCCTTGCTCAGTGGGGAGTCTGCGCCTCCCTCTGCCTCTGCCTCTTGCCTCCCTCCTTGACCTGTACTCTCTCTCTCTCAAATAAATAAGAAAAATCTTAAAAAAATAAAAATAAACAACTGTACATGCAGCTGAATCCTGCCTTTGCACTTCCCCCATCTCATCTGCTCCCACGCACGGATGTTATGCCTTTTAAAGTAATGTTTATATTTTAATCCTTCTGCGACTTGCCTTCTTCATGGAACATTATGGTCTCAAGATCGATTTGTGTTGCTATCTGTAGATCTGGTTCCACTTTATGTACTTAATCTGCTGAATCTTTTGAGTGCACCCTAGTGCCCAAGTAAAACAGGACAAACAGGTCAAGGCAGGCAGTTGGTGACCGGATTACATCTTCCAATCCCTGTACCCTGAATTCAGGTCTGGTGGGAACAGTCGGAGGGTGTGGGAGGCTGAGCAATGGCGCCTAAGATCCCCAGGTTGGGATCCCTGGAAACTGTGTCACCTGTTCGCCTTAAAGAAAAAAAAAGCTGCCAGTTATTTTACCAGCAAAAATGGGTTTATTAGGGAATAGCAGAGGATTGCAACCTGGGACAAGCAAGGCGTGGCAACACCATAAGCAAGTCTGGAGAACAAAGAAGAGGACCTCTAAATTGGAAAGGATGTTCTAAACAAAAAGTCTATTGGAGTAAAGTGGGAGTTGGAAGTATAGTGACTTGACATTGGCTGAGTTGTGACAGTCTCTCATTGGCTGGACTGTTGCCCGGAGCAGAGGAAACCTTTCTCGCTCCTGCTAGGGTAGTAAAGTAGGGGCTCAGGTGGTTTGGACTCGCAAGGTTCCTTTCTTCCTGCAGGGTCTGCAACTGAGGAGTAGGAGGGCGTGAGAGCTCCCCCTGCTGGCCTGCCGCCGCCATTCCAAACAGGTTTTCCCCTTTGTTAATTTTCACATACCTTGTACCGCAAAAAGGACCCTACAGATGTAATTGTGTTAAGGATCTTGAGATGGTCCTTATGAGGAGGGCATCAGAAGGAGATATGACTACAGGACAGCAGAACACAGTAGCAGAGATGACAGTGATGTGCTTGGATGAGGGAGGAAGGGGACGTGAACTAAGGAACACAGTGGGGGCCACTAGGAGATGGAAAAGGCAAGGATTCAGCCTCGCCTCCAGAAGAAACCAGCCACATCAACTGCTTGACATTAGCCCAGTGAAACAGACTATAGACTTCTGACCCCAAATTGTGAGAGAATAAATTTGTGTTGTTTTAAACTGCTAAGTTTGTGGACATTTGTTAGAGCAGCAATGGGAAACTGATATTTGAGGACAGCAGGAATCCTTTTTCCTGATGTTTAAGAGTATATCTGTCTTTTTTTTAGATTTATTTATTTGAGAGAAAGAGAGCAGATGGGGAGAGGGGAGGGGCAGAGGGAGAGAATCTCAAACCAACTCCCCGCTGAGTAGGGGGCGGGACGCGAGGCTGGATCCCATAAACCTGAGATCATGACCTGAGCGGAAACCAGGAGTCAGATCCTTAACCAACTGAGCCACCCAGGTGCCATCTCTGGTCTTTCTTATATGTAAAGTTAAGCACCTTTTCATATATTTAAGGCTGTTTGTGTCTTTACCCATTTTCTCTTGGGTTTCCAGTCTTTCTTTTTCTCTCTCAGTTTTTCTTGGAAACCTGCACGACCATCTTGTAGCTGCACATTGCAAAAAGGGAAGGTTTTCCCATTCACTTTAAAGAACTCTTCACTAAGGATGTTGGTCCTTTATCTGCCAGGTAAGTCACTAATACTTTCTCCCTATTTTTCATTTTGCCAAGCAAAAGTATTTTTTATTTTTATTTATTTTCTTAAGAGAGAAGGAGAGAGTGAGTGCGAGCGGGGGTGGGGAGGTCGGGCAGAGGGAGAGAGAGAGAGAATCTTAAGCAGGCTCCACATCCAGTGCAGAGCTCAATGTGGAGCTCGATCTCACGACCCTGAGATCAGGACCTAAGTTGAAATCAAGAATCAGACGCTTAACCAACTGAGCCACCCAGGCATGCCCAAAAGTATTTTTTAATGGAGTCAAATTATTATTTATTTTTTCTAGACTTTGAGTCATAGTTAGAAGGGGTTTCCTCATGCATATTATAAGAATAATTCCTCATTTTCCTTATATGGTTTCTTTAATCCCCCAGTTAAGTTCTCTGTGCGTTTGAAGTTTATTCTGATATATGGTGTCTGGTATGTATCCAATTTTATATTTTTCCAAATGAATGGAACTACTGGTAGAAGATTAGATATAATTATTCCTAAAACGTTTGGTAGAATGTATCCCTAGCCTTTCTGGGTTGGGGCTTTCGGGCTGTAAGTGTTTTGACTATTACATCGATTTCTTTATTGACCTACTTCAGATGATTAATTTTTCTTATGACAGTTTTGACATTTTATAGTTTTTGAGAAATACACCCATGTTGTCTAGATTCTCAAATTTATCGCTTGTGATTTATTCATTAGATTTTTAAAAATTAATCAGCTTTATTCTTTAGAGGGGTTTTCCCATACAATCCCCATCCCTACCTGGCCATCCCTCACATCGTCCTGCATCAGGGTAGTTCTGATCTATGAACCTAGTGCTGCTAGGGACCAGGGTAATGCTGACACCGATCCTGGTTCTTGGGACGGGCCGCTGTCCAGCAGGATGGAGACCCCTCTGTCTGGCGGCCCAGGGCAGGGTGCGTGCCCTCCATGCCTGGTGTGAAAGGGAACCGGGCTTAGTCTGAGAGCTCTGTGCAGACAAGGCGGCACAGAGCCTCCATGTGCCCTTGGAGTCGGATTCTGAGCCCAGCTTGTGGTTCTCAGGCATCATCTCTTAGTTGCTTTGGCTCCTAAAAGACCGTGAGGAGTCCCTCCCAACTCTGAAGACCAACCCTGATCTGGCCGCCTTGGTGGCCGTGAGGTTCCTGCTCCAGGCTGGGCAGCCGCGCCCACGTGTGCGGAGCAGCAGGGCTATGGTGCCGCCTACGTCGGCTATACTTTGGTGGTTTCCGAGCCACTTCAGGCTTGCTGGGGAGGGGGGCGGATGTCACCCTCTCCCTCCTCTGGCCCCTGTTCAGGGGGCAGCTTCGTCTTCTTGCTCCTTCTAGTCTTTTCATGGCCGGCACTGGTGGGAGTATGGCTCTGTGGGGCCGGGCAGCAAGACCAAGGTGATGCTCTCCACCGTCAGCGTGAAGGTCGACCTGTTGCTGGTGGCCAGCCTCCTATGTCCCGTCATTCTGGTTTCCTTCGGGAAGATGACCCGCTGGGGCCAGGCCTGTACCCAGGGCCTCTGAGTACCGAGGTATTGCGGTGGGAGCGGAGGCCACAGGGGTGTTTCAGCTCTGTGGTGGGCAGGCAAAAGCACGTGGTGGCCGAGATCTAGGAGCGGGAGAGGCCACGGACACACAGGGTGTCATGAGCAGTGGGGAGTGAGCCCAGATCCAGGGCACCTGGGCCTTGGGTCTTCTGCAGTATCCCTCACCTCTGATCCCCAATTCCCAACAGAACCCCACCTTGTGAGATGGCACAGGTGATGAGCATCTCCCCGCCCGGCACAAATTCCAATCCCCTGCCTCAGTTTTCTCACCTGGAGAATAGGACTAAGCACAGAACCCTCTTCACAGGGTTGAGTGAGGGTTAAATGAGTTAACCTGTGAAAAGCTTTGAGCGAGGCCAGCCGCTCAGTAAATATCCAGTAGATCTCCGTCTGCACCATGACTGGCTCTCAACCCTGGCTGCACATTAGAGACTCTCTGGAAGATTTTTGAAAACACCAGTGTCCATCAATTCATGATGTGCTAGAGGTCAGAAGAGTGGTTTACCTCTAGGGCCATATTGACTGGGAAGGGCCCAAGGGAACATTCTGAGGTGGTGGAAACATTGCATGTCTTGATCTGAGGTGACTTCATGGTGTGTACAGATGTGAAAGTTAGCTGCACAGCCCCTGCCTTCACAGAGCTTACATTCTACCAGAAAGAACTTAAAATGTCTCTGGTCTGATTACCAGGTTGTCCTGAGGGTCACCTGAGATGAAGAATGTGGCTCTGCCTTGTAAACGGTCATGCTTCCTCTTCCAACCTACCTCCATGAGTACGGAGAGGTCTGCTCATCTTCTGTATAAAATAAAATAAAATAAAATAAAATAAAATAAAATAAAATAACAAAACAAAACAAACAAAATAAAACCAGTAAGAGAAGATGCTTTGAGCCTTCCTCATGGGACCCCACCTGAATAATAATGTTACTAGGTACCATTGAGGGCTTAGTGAATGCCAGACTTCTATGTGTCTTATACAGATTATCTTAATTAACCTTCAATACAGCCCCATGGAGGAGGCACTCCTGTCACGGTCCTTTTACAGAGAAGGAAACTGAGGCTCAGAGAGGTTAGGTAACTTGCTCTGGTGAGACTGACTTACAGAGCCAGGATTTAAACTTGAGTCTTTGTGACCTCAAAGCCTGTGTATTTACCCATCGCCACTAAGTGTCTCCGCCGCAGAGCCCCTCCTGCAAAGGCTGGCACCGGGGAATAAAAGCCCAAACTCTTCCACATTCGCATAAAACCCAAAGCTTAACAATAATACAAAAGGTTTCATATCTGTTTCTTCAACTTCTAAGTCCCTCGGGGCCGCAACGCACAAAGTCGCTCCTCTTAGGCTCTCAAGCCACAGCCCAACCCAGCGGAGCACTGCAATGAGAGTATAGAAGTGCAGTTTTCAGTCCCAGGCCTGCCTGTGTTTTGCTGGATCGCCTAGGGCAAACGTTCCTGTTCCTGTTCCTCTTGGGTCTCAGGTTCCCTGTTTGCGAAGGGGGTTGGGCCTGTGAGGTCGTGTCCAGGCTCGTGTCCCTTCCTCCCTCCAGTGATCATCCTCTCTGACATCGTGGGCCGCCTGCGCGCTGCTGCGACTGGTGGAGATGCTCAGCAACCAGTACGTGCGCTTTCGATGATCCCCTCCTCTGGTCCTAAGACACCTGCTAGGCGAAAGGGGCGGGGCCG
>LNAC01000124.1:1141758-1267311 GCA_002007465.1 Ailurus styani
GCGGAGCCAGGGCCCGGGGCGGGGCTGGGGACCAAAGTGGCAGCTAGGTCTCTGGAGCCAAGCGCCCGCACACCGGCAAGCGAGACGGTCGGCGACAAGAGCGTGTGTGGTGAGCGGCGTGCCTGGGCCAAACGGGAGTCACGCGCCGAAGAGGTCTCCGTGATGGCCCCGGACCTGGTGGCCGCCGTGCGCCACGGGCCCCCCGAAAGGCTGCAGGGGAGGCGAGAGCCACTCGGGTGGGACGGGGCGCTGGGGCGCGCGGGGCAGGGGGGAACGTGGACAGGCGTCTTCCTGACCGCGCAGGGGACACCCTCCGCTGCTCCGAGGCCTGCAGCCCTTTGCTCGGACCTAAGTCGGCCGCGCCACCCTTCCCGCGGGCTCCCCACCGGCCCTGCGGCCACCCATCCGTCGTCCTTGCCGGCTCGCCGCACCCCTTCGATTTCAGCAGTAGAATAAATCACTTTGCCATGTGCTGTGTGCCCTTGGGCGGCTATTTCTCTTCTCTGAGCCTCAGTCTTCTCATCTGGGATGAAAATGCCTGTTTCACAGACCTGATGCGGGGATGACGTTAGGAAAGTCATCCAAAGCGCCCAGCAGAGTCCCTCAGTAAATGGCAGGTGTGACCGTGGTTCCCAGAGAGGCTTTCTCTGACTCGATCTGCCCACTTCCACCCGGAGGACCTCTGCTCAGTCCTCCCCCACCCAACTTGCTCTCAAACTCCCCCTCCCGCTGCCTAGCCGCGTGGGGGCCTGTCCCCCTCTCTGGAGACACGGACCTTAAACTCAAGCAGGCAGCGCCCCCTGGCCTTCTCACCTGGTCTACCTGTTCTCATCTGCGCTGCCCCTACTGCCAGAAAAGTACCTCCCGAGCCCCACTTTGCCCTCCAGGGCTTCTGTATACACACCCAGCAAACCCAGCCTCAATGTTCACCCCTCCTCATCAACTGCTAATGTACGGCACTCTCCGCTCTTCTCCGGACCAGCCTGCTGCCCCAGGGTCCTGGCTGCTCCCTTCTGCTCTCCTTTCTCATGGCATCTATCTCTTGCCTCTCTCCTGTGTAAATTCCACCCTTCCCCTGAGGCCCAGTTCACATGCCTCCTCCTCCAGGAAGCCATCCTTGGCACTCTAGCTGAGGTGTTCTTTTTCACGACCCATGTGCTTGCTGGCATTCTTGGGATTTTCCTGCTGTGTTCCGTCTCCCCAGAGAGGGAGCCAGAGGCCGTGTCTTTTCCATCTTGGATCCTGGGAACTGAGCATATGCCCCACACAGAGTAGGAACTCAGGAGCATGTTTGCAGCGGACACTTTGCTGATAAAGCCCATTATCACCCCAGACCTTGTTCTGCACTCTGAGATGATGAACCCCCGGCAGATGTCCAAGGTTTATACCCTCTGGATCACTCTTACCCCAAAGCCTGCCCCTCCTTTTGTGGCCTCCTTGTTGGGGAAACTCTGGGAGGCTCTGCCAACCTCCTCCCACTCCTCTTCCCCTTTCTCCCTTCTCTCAAGAAGCGGACATTTTCTTGTGCACCTGTTTGCCTCAGTTGGTAGAGCACGCGACTGTTGATCTTGGGGTTGGGTATAGAGATTGCTTAAATAAATAAACGTAAAGAAAAAAAAGGAAGCTGACAGGTACCTCTCCTCCCATGGAATGGGCAGTAAATGAGTAGGTCAGCATGGAGTTTCTCCCTCTGCCAAGGCAAAGGGAAGATGAAAACATATTGGCTCCTTGGGAACAAGAATTATAGGGTCCAGAACGACAGCCCAAGCCCAGATTCAAGTCCCCAGGGGCACCCAGTCCCTGGTCAGCAAGTAGGGAGGGGGGTTAGGGTCGGCTCAGGAGGACACTGGGCTGAAAGCAACTGCTACCAAAAGGGGCAGAAAGTGGGGAGGAAGGGAAGCTCCTTTTGACATTAGAGTGGGGAGGAGGCACTGTCACTACAAAGCATACGCTAACCCTGGGCCAGTGGGGGGCCCTTAAGTGGGGGGGGGTTGGGAGGGGTGGGGAAGTCTCCAACTTTCACGTGCACGCAGGCCACCTGGGGAGCTGGCTCATGGGCGCATTCTGATTCAGTAATTCCTGGGTTGGGCCCAGATTCTGCATCTTTTTTTAAAGATTTTATTTATTTGAGAGAGGGCACATTCGCATGCCAGAGAGAGCACAAGCAGGGGAGGGACAAAGGAAGAGGGAGAAGTAGGCTCCTGGCTGAGCAGGGAGCCTGATGCAGAACTTGATCCCAGGACCCCGGGATCATGTCCTGAGCTGAAGGCAGACGCTTAACCGACTGAGTCATCCAGGCGCCCCCAGATTCTGCATCTCTATTATTCTCCCGGGTGATGCTGCTGGTCCATGGGCCACATTTTGAGCATGGCATTGTAGTGGGACTATCTGCAGGCCACTTCCTTTCCTTCTATCCAGCCCTATTCCTCCATCCAGATGCCCACCTGTCCGATCTTTGAAGAGACCCTCAGTTTGTTTTGCTAGAGGGAATGCTTTTTAAAATTTCATTAAAAGGCAACTGTTTAGGGCACCCGGGTGGCTCAGTCAGTTAAGCGGCTGCCTTCAGCTCAGGTCGTGACCCCAGGGTCCTGGGATGGAGTTCTGCATTGGGCTCCCTGCTCAGAGGGGAGCCTGCTTCCCCCTCTCCCTCTGCCTGCTGCTCCCCCTGCTTGTGCTCATGCATGCTCTCTCTCTCTCTCTCTCTCTCTCTCTCTCTCTCTCTCTCCAGTAAGAGTTTGTTGGACTCTTTGTTTTGTTTAAAATAAAAGTAATGGTTTGTATTTAGGAGTTTCTAACATAGAAGTGAAATATACAACATTAGGGCGCCTGGGTGGCTCAGGGGGTTAAATCCTCTGCCTTCGGCTCAGGTCATGATCTCAGGATCCTGAGATCAAGGCCCGCATCGGGCTCCCTGCTCCGCAAGGAGCCTGCTTCCTCCTCTCTCTCTGCCTGCCTCTCTGCCTACTTGTGATCTGATCTCTCTCTGTCAAATAAATAAAATAAAATCTTTAAAAAATACATATACAACATTAATAAAGGGGAAGGTTAAACGGAATTACGTGTTTTAAAGTATTTACCTTTTACCTGAAGTGGTAAAATATTGATTCTAGGTACACGATGGAAAGTTAATGACACATATTATAATCCTTAGAGCAATATAAAAAGGTGTAGTTTTAAAAGCTAATAACAGGAATAAAATGGAATATCAAATTATTCAATTAGCTTAAAAGAATTCAACAAAAGAGGAACAAAGAGGAAGAGAGGATAAATAGAAAACACATAGAAAATGATGGACTTAAACATAACAGTGTAAGTGATTACATTAAACCTGAATGAATTCAAGGCCAGAAGTTATCCAATATCAAGACTCAATGGTATGTTACTATACACAATACACTTGAAATATAAAGACACAAATAGGTTGAGGCTAAAAGAAGGAAAATTTATGTACAGTAAGCATTATAAGGCTTGTGTCAGTGTGTTAATATCAAACAAAGTAGAGGTTAAGACAAGGAATATTGCCGGAGATATAAAAGGACATTCTATGATGATAAAAGGGTCAGTGCATTGGGGAGACATACAACCCTAAATGATTATTCACAGAATTTCAAGGTGTAATGAAGCACAAAGTGACAGGATCAGAGGGAGGACACTACAGTCTTACAGAGCATGTTGGTCTGACCACGAGAGAATTAAATTAGAAATCAAAAACCTTAAGTTATCTAGAAAAGCCCTAAACATTTGATAATTAAACAACACCCTTCTAAATTAGTCCGTGGTCCAAGGAGAAATCAAAAGGGAAATTAGGAGCTATTCTAAACTCAATGACAATAAAAGCTAACACATAAAAAATAGTGCGATATGGCTAATGTCCTTAGAAGGGAGTTTATAGCTTCAAATGAAAGATTTAAAAATAAATATTCTAAGCTTCCAGTTTATGAAGCTGGAAGAAGAAATGCAAATTAATCCCAAAGTAGGGATTAAGATGGGTCATAACCCTAACATAAAAGCTATGATCATAAAGCTTCTAAAAGAGAACAGAAGAGTATCTTCATGACTGTGGGGTAGGTGAGATTTACTTACAGTGAAGAGCAAAACGCATTGCCTATAAAAATAAATAGATCATTTGCATTCCACTAACCATAAAAATGTCTGCTCATTAAGTCAGTGAAAAGGAAAAAGCAAGCCACAGACTAGGAGAGAACATTCCCAGTCCACACATCTGGCAAAGGACTTGTATGTAGAGTGTAAGGAAATCTGTAAGTCCATTAGTAAAAACAGAACCTAATAAAAACTGGGCAGAAGATCTGATTGGACACTCCCCTGCACTCCCGGAAGAGAGAGGAATGCCCAAGAAGCACATGAGAGGTGCTCAACATCATTTCTCATCAGGAAAATGGAAATTAAAACCACACTGAGGGGCACCTAGGTGGCTCAGTCGGTTGAGCATTCTGACTCTTGATCTCAGCTCAGGTCTTGATCTCAGGGTCGTGAGTTCAAACCCAGCGTTGGGCTCCATGCTGGGCATGGAGCCTACTTAAAAAAAACAAAAAACAAAACAAAAATGAAAAACAAAGCCACATGAAATGCTACTTCACACTCTCGAGAATAGCTAAAATGAAAAATACTTCTCCAAATGTTGGTAAGGACATATGGTATTGGCTAAAATAAAGCTGTGTGTGTGAAGGCTCAGAATACTCTTCAGTAATTGAAGCAGTGTGGTATTGGTACAAGGACAGGCAAATAGACAAATGAAATAAAACAGTCCAGAAATGGAGTCACACGTACAGTCACTTGATGTCCAACAAGTATGCCCATATTAGACAATTTGTGTCTTTTTTGAGAAATTGTGCTCCATCAACTGAGTGTCCAAATGGAGACACCTATCTTATACCACACACACAGACCAACTCCCAAATGGGAAGGGCAAAACAGGAAATGTTCCAAAAGATAAACTAGGAAAGCACTTGATGACCTTGAAAAATCTTTTAAAGAGGAGTCTAAAAATATTTTTCCGTGAAGGAAAAGAGGAATAACTTTGTTTAAAATATTAACGGGAGCACCTGGGTGGCTCAGTGGGTTAAGCCTCTGCCTTCAGCTGGGGTCATGATCTCAGGGTCCTGGGATTGAGCCCGGCATCGGGCTCTCTACTCAGCGGGGAGTCTGCTTCTCCCTCTCCCTCTGCCTGCCTCTCTGCTTACTCGTGATCTCTCTCTCCCTGTCAAACAAATAAAATCTTTAAAAAAATAAAAACAAAGTTCTGATAAGACTCCATGAAGAGAGTTAAAAGGTAAGATCACCAGGTGGAAAGACATATTTGCAAAATGTAATGGGATAAAGGATTTCTATCCAAAATTTATAAAGAACGCCTACCAATCAATAAGAAAATGGCAATCTACTAGAAAACCAGGAAAAATTTGAATAGGCTCTTCACTGAAGAGGTTATCCAAATGGCCAGTAAGGATGTGGGAAGTGTTCAACATTATTAGTCATCAGGTATGTAAATTAAAACCATAGCGAAATGTCGTTACGCACTTAGGGGAATGGATGAAATGGTGAAAAGCTGGCAATACCAAGTGTTGATGAGAAAGTGCAGCACCGGGAGCTCTACTACGCTGCAGGAGTGTCCGTTGGTGAAGTCATTGTCAACAAAATATGTGGAAGTGTACGTTCTGCTGAACACGAACATACCCCACGATCCAGTATTTCCAAGGATTTTATTTATTTATTTGACACACAGAGAGAGAGATTACAAGTAGGCAGAGAGGCAGGCAGAGAGACAGGGAGAGGAGGAAGCAGGCTCCCTGCTGAGCAGAGAGCCCCATGCGGGCCTCGATCCCAGGACGCTGAGATCATGACCTGAGCTGAAAGCAGAGGCTTTAACCCACTGAGCCACCCAGGCGCCCACGATCCAGTATTTCCATGCACAGGTGCGTAGCCCAACAATGTGTGTCTGTGTGCATATGTGCCAAAAGACACGGACAGGAACGTCCATAGCAGAATTATAACAGAAGACAACCCAGAGGGTCGCCAACATCACAATAGTAAATGGTACGTTCACAAATATAAACAGCAAGAAAGGCAGGATCCCAAGGCACGTGACTATGCGGAGGAACCTGACAAACGCGATGTGGACGATAAGGCGACAGGCACAAGAGTACGTCCTAAGTCATTCCATGTATGTAAGTTCCCCAAACAGGCAAAAGCAATCAGTGATGATACGAGGCAGGATGGGGGTTACCCTTGGCTGGGAGGGGCCATGAGGGCGGCTTCTGGGCTGGGCTGGGGGTGCTGGAATGTGCTGTGCCTTGAGCTGTCTGGTTCACGGCACAGAACCATTAAGCTGTATATCTTGTGTATGTTTCTTTCTTTCTAAAAGATTTTATTTATTTATTTGACAGAGAGAGAGAGAGAGAGAGAGAGAAATCAGAGGGAGAGGGGGGGAAGCAGACTCCCCGCTGAGCAGAGAGCCCGATGCAGGGTTCGATCCCAGCACCCTGAGATCATGACCTGAGCAGAAGGCAGAGGATTAACCCACCGAGCCACCCAGCCTCCCCATGTATGTTTATTTCAATAGGAATGTTTTCTACATGTATAATGCTTTACAACAACAGAAGGACGTAAGTGAAACAAATATGGCAAGATGATGATGGGTTGATGAGAGTTCTTATACTATTTTTTTGGCTTTTATGATGTTTGACATTTTTAAAAAATATTTTATTTATTTAACAGAGGGAGAAGGAGCACAAGCAGAGGGAGAGAGAGAAGCAGGCCCCCACCGAGCAGGGAGCCTGATGTGGGACTTGATCCCAGGACCCTGGGATCATGACCTGAGCCAAAGGTGGATGCTTGGGCGCCTGGGTGGCTCAGTGGGTTAAAGCCTCTGCTTTCAGCTCAGGTCATGATCTCAGGGTCCTGGGATCGAGGCCTGCATCGGGCTCTCTGCTGAGCAGGGAGCCTGCTTCTCCCTCCTCTCTCTCTGCCTGCCTCTCTGCCTACTTGTGATCTCTCTCTCTCTCTCTGTGTCAATTAAATAAATAAAATCTTTAAAAACAAAACAAAATAAAACAAAAAAACCAAAGATGGATGCTTAACTGACTGAGCCATCCAGGCGCCCCTGTCTGACATTTTTTATAATTAATAAAGTCAATGTTAACAACCATATGGCACACTTATGAGTCACAGCTGATGTTGGCTGTGCCAGCCGGGAGGGCCCAAGAGCCTTGGGTAGGTGTTGTTACAACCCCATATCACAGGTGGAGAAAGTGAGGCTCAGAGAGGTTAAGTGACTTGGTCAAGGTCACACTGCTGATAGATGATGACCCAGGCAGTCTGGCTCCAAAGGCTGCACGCTTATCCCCTCCCTGATGCTCCTTCCTTTGTGGCCTAACCAGCAGAAGGCAGCCAGCAGGACCGGGTCCTGGGGATGTCCATCCGGACAGAGGGCTCTGGATGCTGGTGCCTCCGCCTGGGCTAAAGCCTCTCACACTTCCTCCCTCACTGGTCACAACCAGGGTCAACCAGACCATGCGTGTAGTGTGCTGGGCATAGGATTTGGCAGAGAGGGTATGCCTGATAGGTGTTAGCTGTGGGAACAACTCTGGATCTCCTCCTCTCCCTCCCTAGGGCTGAGCTGCCCCCTTGTCCCAGGTTCCCCTGGGCCAGTGTAACCCCAGGGATGACATTAGGCCCCAGCTGACCCCTCTAATCTTCCTACTGGGACTCAAATAGCCAGGGCATTGTTCAGAAAACTGCAGAAAATTGCTTTGTTGGGTGCCTGCCTGGCTCAGTCAGGGGAACATGTGGCTCTTGATCCTGGGGTTGTGAGTTTGAGCCCCACATTTGGTGTGGAGCCTAAGGAAGGAGGGAAGGAAGGAAGGGAGGAAGGGAGGAAGGAAGGGGAAAAGAAAGAAAAAAGAAAAGAAAAGAAAGAAGGAAAATTGCTTTGTTTTCATGCTATAGTGATTAGCCAGCCTTCCTCCTAGCCTGGCCCTCGGCTGCAGACACACCTCTGTCTATCCATCCATCCATCTCTCCATCCATTCCTCCCTCCTTCCCTCCCTCCCGTCCTTCCATCCTTTCCTTTGCACTTGTAAGGTCAGGCTCCTACTTTGACCCTTCCAACTGTAACTTTCTAAGTTTGTGGGAGGAGGAATACCCGCACCTGTTTGTAAGGTCAAGTATAGGAGCTAATCCCCTGAGAGGGAGCCTGGCCCGCTCCCTGCCCTCATCATACCCCCTCCCCCACGCCCCAGGGGCCTGGGAGGACTTACTCCGGAGATCCAGTAGAGGCTGCTACGGTGAGTCCAGCAGGTGGCGCTGAAGGCTCTCTTCTCACCTGGGTGGCGCTGCCCGCTCCGTCTTCTCTTTGGGAAGGAGCCAGTGGGTCAGACTTTTCGGAGGAAGATGGGCTGGGCTCTTCTCCACCCTCTACCTCAGGCAAGCAGGTGAGGCAGGGGAACTCTCCTAAGAGATCTTGGTCCTCACGTGAGTGTTTCTAGGCAGTGCAGGAGGGCCTGTCCCCCTCTGGTCTGGGATCAGCGGCACCATGGTCAGCCTCATTCTGTCTCCCCTGAGAGTCATGCTTGGCACATTGGAAAGGGCATAGAACTTGCAGCAATATGGACCTGAGTTCAAATCCCAGCTCTGCCTGTTGAGGGCTGTGTGACCTTGGGCAAGTTGTTTCATCTCTCTGAACTTCAATTTTACTCATCAGTAAAATGGAGTAACAATGCCTAAAGCTCAGGTTAGCATCAGGGCTAAATGGGTCAGCATGTAAAAACACCGGGTTGTAATCGGTGGTCAGCAAGTGCTGGTTCCTTCCCCGTTCACAGGTCTGGCGTTGGTAGCCTGTCGACAGTCAGAGCCCTGCCCGAGGCTGTGTTTCCTACTCACTCTGCACTGTTCCCTGAGCAAGGACAGAATTGGGGTTCTGGTAAGGCAGAACTGCGTGGTGGGACAAGGAAAGTTCCAGAATCTGCTTCCTCCAGTGCACTTATAATCACTCTAATATCTGTCTCTCTCTTCAGGGGACCGGGCTGGGACACATCATCCTGATTTTCCAATCATCTCTGTTTCTTTTATAACAGGGCTGGAGGCAAAATTCTACTTCAAATATACTTGCTTTTCTGCGATAAGCTTGGCAAGACGAACGTCATAGTGTCTGTATATGACGTTAAAACAGAAAAGATCAGGGATTTAAAAAAAACAACAAAACTGAGTCCTACAGGTGTGGGATTTCAGTCTAGTTTTCTTGGACAGCCCAGGACTGGCCCCGCCGGCAAACTGGTGGGTACTTGGCCATATGTTTCTGAGCAGGGGCAGCAGAATGTCAGGGGCTGGGCAGAGCCTCCGGCATGGAGAGAGAGACAGAACCCATGCCCTGATGAAGCCCTCCTGTATCGGGACTGAGCTGGTGGGGAGGTGTGTCTTTGGTCCCAAGTGGCTTCTCTTGGGTCTCCTTTCCAGCACCACTAATGCTGGCTGGTTTCCAGTAAGGCAGGGTCTGCGGCAAACCAGTTTGCTCCTGCCCCATGGGATAGATGAGTCCAGTGGGAGGCATCTGTGCCGCACAGGGGATCTTCAGTTGCAGGGCTTTGGAATCCCAAGGGCTGGGCAAGCCCCAGTGATGTGGGGACCCTCTGGGAGGTGAGGAGCCAGGGCGTGGGAGACGCAGGAGGCTTCCAGATGGGGAAGGTGGCCTTGAAGTTAGGGCGGGTCTCAGCCTGGGTCTCCTGGGATTGACACCAACATGTGCCCATCACTGACGCCCTGTCCATCACCTGACCCTTCTTTTCTGCATTCTGCCCCAGACGCAGGGAGGGTGGGGTGGCCTTCGGAGCTGTGAATCTTTGTGTCACATGCCCCATCAGCACCTCCGCAGTCTTATCGCCATGGTTAGCTTTTATGGGGTGCTGAGAGCCTGGAGACGGGAGTTCAGGTAACAGGGTAGTGTCAGCCCTCCTGGTGCAGAAGTGTGGACGGTGGCTCCTACTCCCCCACCCCTTCCCTCACCATCAGCCTTGACCTCTCCGAGCAGAAAGAGCTCCCCTTAAGAATCAGAGAGATCTGATTTTATTTATTTATTTTTTTAAGATTTTATTTATTCATTTGACACAGAGAGAGAGATTACAAGTAGGCAGAGAGGCAGGCAGAGAGAGAGGAGAGAGGAGGAAGCAGGCTCCCTGCTGAGCAGAGAGCCCGACGCGGGCCTCGATCCCAGGACCCTGGGATCATGACCTGAGCCGAAGGCAGCGGCTTTAACCCACTGAGCCACCCAGGCGCCCGAGAGATCTGATTTTAAACCCGTGCTCTGCCACAGCCATGTGATGTTTGCAAAATGCTTTACTCACCCGGGCCTCGGTTTTCCTCATCTGTCAGATGGACACAGCCGACCTTCCCAGTCTGCTTAAAGGGTCAGGGTGACAATTACACGAGACCATGTGTTTCGTTAACAGGAAACTCATAAGCTCATGGACCACGCTCCCTCACCAGCCCTACCCATGGCTGGATACCACCTGCAGACACGTTTTGTTAGAAACTCAGCAGTTGGGAAAGATGTTAAAATATATGGCCAAGATTTAAAAAATCAGATTTTTGCAGGAGATTTTGAATATACCACTGCATCTGCTAGCACAGGTGTCGTCGCCCAGGAGAGTACTCAGGCCCACTGAGCTGTCTCTCCGAACCAGGTTCTCCAGGTCCCCATAGCCCTCCGTGTGCCCTGTTGTGTCCCCAACACCGAGGTCAAAGGTCAGGTGCTGTTTGTCACCTGGCTGGCTTTGGTCCTTGCACGACACATGTGGCCTGGTGAGATGGGTCTCCAACAATTGCATTATTCACATGGGAAATATCATTAGTCCCTCTGGTCGTTTTTTTTTTTTTTTGAGAGAGAGAGAGAGCAGGAGTTGGGGGGCGGGCAGAGTGAGAGGTAGAAGCAGACTCCCAACTGAGCAGGGAGCCCCATGGACCCCAGGATCATGACCTGAGCCAAAGGCAGACCCTTAACCAACTGAACCACCCAGGTGCCCCGGAAGAGTGGCTCCTTATCTACTTTTTATCTACCGTTATCTACACTGACTTTTCCTATCCTGATGGTCCAGGCTGCTTGGTGGAATCTAGACTCTTTGGGGTTTTGAAGGAGCTGCCCAAGGCCCTGATGTGCTCTGCTCTGGTTGGGTAGAGTGGCCTGTCCCATCTGATTCAGTGCACTGCCTGCTCCTCCGCCTCTGTCTTCCCCCGACTCCATCCTGGTCTGCACACGGCCCAGGAGCCCATCGCAGGAGCTGGGACTCGGACCCCAGGAAGGAGGTCCTGCGGCCCACGATCTCTCTGGGGAAGCCCCTGGATGTGGCATCTGGACTCTAGCTGCAGTGAGCAGAGGCCCAGGAGGGCCCACTCTGGTTTCCTCCTTTGTGATGTGTGCACTCCCTGCAGGGCCGTGGGTTCTGATGGAGAGTGCCCCGGGAAGCCTGCTGAGTCATGCTTCCCAGCAGCCAGTCACTCAGCCTGCTGGTGCCTCTTTAGAAAGCTCTTCTGCCTCTGAGCACATGGACCCATTCAGGAAAGGGCAGCTGGCCAAGCTGGGCGCACACACCCCTGCCTGTTTCCCGGGACCACCTTCTTGGTCAAGGTGCACCACTGCCGATGCACCGCTGTCTCCCTTGGCAGGGCTGCAACTTCCTTCCCGGAATGCCCCCTGGGTCTTAGAACTTTGGAGCTAGCTGTCTTCATCCGGCACTAGTTTGCTGTGTGACCGCAGGCAAGCAGGAGGACCCCTCTGGCCTGCTCTCTTGGGAAGCCTAGAAGAATCTGGGATGGAGGCTGGGACAAAGGCAGTGGAGACAGGGCTGTTTTGAGGATCCAAGGAGGACGTCTGTGTTGTGACACCACGTGAACAGTGAAGACCAGGCTGGGGGTCAGATGTCCTGAGTTCAAATCCCAGTTCCAGCCCTTGGCGGCACAATGCTGGGGACAATAACAGCACCCCCCTCACTGGGTGGCGGAGAGGATAAATGGAACCATGCCCGTGAGAGCTTGGCACCACGGTAAGTGCTCAGGAAATAATAGTCATAATTGTTACGAATGCAAGAATGGCAGACCCCATGGGAAAGGACAAGAGAGGCTCCCCTGGGTCAAAGGATCAGCTGACCCACACTCCCCACAGGTAGAGGCTGGGTGGGGTTAGGCCGGCTTGATTTCCAGGACCTGCATTTGGGTCACGCCTGAGCACGGGTGGGCGGGGACAGGGAGGGGGCAGGGGTGAGCTGTGGCGGCTGCGGCTCCCCCGGCCCGGTGGGCGCTGTGAGCTGCCTTCTCCAGAGGCCGGTCCTCTGGGTCAGGTCACATGGAACACACCGCAGGGGACACGGGTCCCTCCAACGAAACCCATACAAGGCTTTGGGCCTGCGCTTACCGCCCCGATCACAGGGACGCAGGGGGTTCACCTTCTCCAAGGAAGGGGCAGGGACAAGAGGGAAAACAGGGAGCTATTTTGAGAAGGTGTCGAGGGCCGGGACACTAAAATTAGACCCTTGGTTCCTAAAAAGACATTGGCACCAACCTAGGCCTTGGAGAGGGGCTCTTCAGCGCGGAATGTGACCCCAGGAAGCACTCCTGCGGGCCTGGGCAGTGAGGTCAGCCTGCGGGACCAATGGGGCCGCCCAATGGCTAGTGGTCATGGGCACCTCTCCCCCCAGCGGCCCCGCCTGCCAAATTCTGGAGCCGGTTCCAACGGCTTCCTGTCTGCGCCAAGTGAGCACGAAGGCGAGGGGGCAGAGCTGCCCGTTCCCGGGGCCGTCTGACCTTCCCGGCTGTGGTTTTCCTTTTTTGACTGTCCCTTTGTCTCCTGTGCTGTCTGCTGCGTTCTGGGCGTGTGCGGGGGGCAGGGGCGGGGTCCTCAGGAGAACCAGCCAGCTTGGAGCCTGGTGCTCCGGGGGCCTCGCTGGGAGTGTGAGCCGAAGAGGGGCCTGCGGTTCCAGCCAGGTGGGCCCAGGCCTCTGCTCCAACCCCCAGGGTCGGGGAAGCCCCACAGCCCCGGACTTCCTTCCCCTGTCTCCTCCTCAGCCCCCACGCCTCACCCCAGCCCTCAGACTTCTGGCCTCCCAGGAAGCGGGTGAAGTCCTGTGACGCTACTCCCTGGATGGGGCGCCAGGAGCCCTCAGCCCCGACACTCTGAGCCCGCTCCTCCCTCCCTCTCCAGCGCCCTGGCCTGCGGTCCAGGACTTGGGCACTTGCCTTTCCCCGTACCCCAAGGCGTTCTCCACGGGGGAGGGGGCACCTGGGATCCTGTCACCACACACATGGGAAATCCTTTAACTTCTGCTCATGCGCACGGGCTACAGTCTCGAAGGCCCCCCAAGGTCCGGCCTGCTCCTCTCTCCCCACAGCCCAGCTCCATGCCAGCCTCTCCCGTTCTCCCACCCGCCACGTTCCTTCGATGGAGCCTGCCTCCCGGCTCTCCTTCTCCTGTCCACCTTGCCCAGCCCAGCCCCCTCACTCACCCTCAGTGGCGCTTCCTCAGAAAGCCCTGTCCGGGCCGACCCCGGGTCAAGTCTCCTTTCTGTCTGTGTCCATAGGGCCCTTTCCCCTTTGCTCACGCTCCCCACGCCTGTGCGCTGTGCTCCCGCCAGGACGGAAGCTCCGTGCACACGGCTCCCTGCTGCAGCCTCCGTGCGTGGCCCGCAGTAGGTGCTCGAAAAAACATGTTGAATCGTGCTGAGGTGGAGCCTAGAGAGCAGTGCCCTGGTCGCTCTTGGGCAACAGGGGCCTAGAGACCCGGGAGGTAGCTGGCTATGCCCCTCTGGAGACGGGCTGCCCGGGTGAAGAAGGACCAGGCCCCCAAGGGAGGCGGAGCAGTGACTCAGCGGGGGTGTGTGTGTGTGTGCAGCTGGAAGAGGGTCTGGGGGCAGTGTCCACAGCCCTCCCCACAGTGGGGACCCATCGCTTACTGGCCTGCCCAGGTGGCCTTCCTGTCCCCGCCTGCACCCTGTAACCTGGGTTCCTGGACTCTCACGGAATAGACAGAGCAGACAAGCAGGTGGGTCTTTGATCAACGCTCAGGGATTCTGCTGGAATTTTCAAAGAGAAAGTAGTAGAAAGCCATGAGGAAAATGGCATGCACGTCTTCCCCAAAGCCTGGCATGCTGGGTTTCCCTGGGAGTCTCTCAGATTCGAGGACCGATGAGGTGAATCCAGCCTGAGGGGACTCCTACTGCCAGGTCCGCCTAGAAAACATGGGAAAGCCTCAGAAAAGATGTGTTCGATTGTCCAGCTGGATCCAACCCAGATTTAGCCAGGTCGCTTCCATGATTCCATCTGAGACGTGCTTGTCTAGGGAGTCCTGGCTGGTGCCCACCGCCTGGTTCGTCACACCAACCCATTTCATGCTCAAAAGCACCTGGTTTGGACTTTGTGACATGATTATGCTAGGAGGTCCATCTATTAGGTCTGTACGTCCATACAGAATTGTCTCTAAGATCATGTACTTTAAGCACGATTCTTTAATGATTTGAGCAACAAAGCAGGAAACACACAGTCCTGGGTGGGCATGTGTGTGCCGGTGTGAGGGGAGCAATTCACAGGCAGGGAGGGAAGAAATGGATCAGTGCCTGGATCAGCGGCAGGCCCGGGAGGCTCTCAGCGGGTACCGGTCCTCGGTGGCCCTCCCTCCCCTTCTGAGAGGTTCTCTAGCTCTCCTACCCGGACAGCAGGCACGTCCATCTTGTAACGGATTCTGGTGGCTCGGCGGCCCTCGTCCGGGGGCTCAGCTAGCGGTGCCTGCTGGGCCACCACGTGCGGGGTGGAGGCTGTCCTGCGTGGGGCAAAGCCATCCTGTGTGCCGGCAACTCAGGCTCTCCGCACGCTTACACACTTTTGCACACCGCCCCACACGGGGCTAAGGAATCCCTGGAACAGCACCTCAGGCTCCACGTGCTGAGGAGCCAGCTGAGGGGAAGCGTGCCGGGTGGGCCCCAGCACCCCTCTCCAGACCCCCCAGTGTCTTCTGAGCCCAGCTCTGAGAAACCCAGCACAGAAATTCAAAGGGGAGGGCGCCTGGGTGGCTCAGTGGGTTAAGGCCTCTTGCCTTTGGCTCAGGTCATGATCTCAGGGTCCTGGGATTGAGCCCCGCATCGAGCTCTCTGCTCAGCAGGGAGCCTGCTTCCTCCTCTCTCTGCCTGCCTCTCTGCCTACTTGTGATCTCTCTCTCTCTGTGTCAAATAAATAAATAAAATCTTAAAAAAAAAAAAGAAATTCAAAGAGGAAAGCCAGTCCACAGTAGCCACTCCCCTCCATCTTCCTGGGACGGTAGGACAAAGCCATCATATCATAATCAACGGTAGGACAAAATCATGATAAACGTGGTCACAAGAACACCTGGTTGTCAGGGGAATGCGACGTGCTGAGGATTGTGCCGAGTGATCTATGACAGGCATCATCTCACTTAGTCTTTGGGAAAACCCCATAGGGTGGGCACTACTGTTATACCCATTTAATGGATTGGGAAAGCCGAGGCTGGCAGATCTGAGTGATTTGCCTAATACCACACAGTGTGGGTCGTTGGTAGAATCAGGATTTGAACCCAAGTCTTTCATTCAGACCTCCAGAGTTCAGGGTTCTCCTCCTAATTACTCATCTATTAGTTTCTACCACCTGTGTGGCCCAGACGAATTATTCTCTACAGTAACAAGACAAAACAAAAACCCCACCGCACCTTGGGATGGCACTTACTTACACTGATTTATTATTTATTATTATTTAGCATTTATTTTAAGTGGTACGAGCAGCAACCAAATGAAGCTTCTGGAAGCTGACGCCTTCAAGGTTGGGTGCTGGCCCCAATTTCCCCTGTTTATAAGCGTACGGACTATACTGGATTGTAGGACCCATCCTAGTGACCTCACTTAAACTTGATTATCTCTCAAAGACCTTATCTCCAAATAAGGTAAAGGACTGGGGTTTGGTACTCTGCCACAACCAGGGCAATGACCTTGAGTAACTCACTTGACAGTTCTGAGCCTCAGTTTCCCTGTCCATGAGATGAGGTTGGAAGCAATCCTTTCTTCCCCACATGGCTGTGTAGAAAACACCACAGGGAAGAAAAAAGCCGGGGACACCTGTGTGGCACAGTGGGTTAAGCATCTGCCTTGGGCTCAGGTCAAGATCCTGGGGTCCTGAGAACAAGCCCTGCATGGGGCTCCCTGCTCAGCAGGGAGCCTGCTTCTCCCTCTGCCTGCCCCTCTCCCTGCTTGCGCTCTCTCTCTTTCTCTCTCAAACAAATAAATAAATAAACTCTTAAAAAAAAAAGAGGGGCGCCTGGATCGCTCAGTCGTTGGGGGTCTGCCTTCAGCTCAGGTCGTGATCCTGGGGTCCTGGGATCAAGCCCGGCATCAGGCTCCCTGCTTGGCAGGAAGCCTGCTTCTCCCTCTCCCACTCCCCCTGCTTGTGTACCCTCTCTCGCTGTCTCTCTCTCTCTCTCTCTCTCTCTGTCAAATAAATAATTAAAATCTTTTTTTAAAAAAAAAGGGCACCTGGGTGGTTCAGTAGGTTAAGCCTTCGGCTCAGGTCATGATCTCAGGGTCCTGGGATCAAGCCCCGCATCGGGCTCCCTGCTTAGCCGGGAGCCTGCTTCCCCCTCTCTTTCTGCCTCTCTGCCTACTTGTGATCTCTCTCTCTGTCAAATAAATAAATAAAACCTTTAAAAGAAATAAAATCTTTTCAAAAAAAAAAAAAGGAAGAAAAGCGCTGGCGCACTGCCCAGCAGGCACTCAGGAACACAGCGGCTGTGACTTCCTGTGGCGTTCCTGAGATGAACTCGGCCAAGAGGCTGCAGGGACAGGAAGGACCTCGGGGAGATGCTGGCATAGTCTGGCCTCTCCAGGGGCATCCGGTGCCCGAGGGCAGGGCCCTGCCCTGGCTCTGGCCCATGCCCAGGCTCCCAGAAGGTGCTGGACTTGGCTTTGCATCTCTGGGTGAGTGATTTGGAGGCCCCACTGCCAGACTTACTCCCCTGTTGCTCAGTTGGGGCTTCTCAATCTGGGCACTGTTGACATTTTGGGCTGGATCAGTCTTTGTCGTGGGGGCTGTCTTGTGCATCATGTGATGTTTAGCAGTGTCCCTGGCCGCTGCCCCTAGATGTGGGTAGCTCCCCCTCCCTGGTTAGGACAACCAGTGGTGTCTCGGACACTGCCAAACGTCTCCCAGAGGTCAAGACCCTGCTGGTTTACTGGTCAATGGTCAAGACCCTGCTGGTTTAGCTGGCTGCCTTAGGAAAGGCCCTGATGCTACTGCATTTGGAATCCCTTGCCTACCTCTCTCGAACCACTGCCCCCTTCCCCCAACAAAGGAACATTCTGGAAATAGGGGGTTAGCCTGCACTCGGGGCAGAAAATCTCTAGCACCGTGGACCCACCCATGTCCTGAATGAAGCGTCCTTCCCAATCCTGCTACTGCCGGCCTGGCTGTCTGGGGTCACCTCAAGGTGACTGTAGCCTGGCCTGGGTGCGGTGGCCAGGGCTTGGCTGTAAACAGGCAACAGGAAGCCCAGAGCAGGGCTGGGCCCAGGGAGGCTGGGCCAGGAGCAGGTGTGGACAAGCCCGCTGACAGGCCGGACTTATCAGGACCAGAGGCCCGGGCTCCAGAGCAGCAAGTTGTGGGGCTTTATCAGCCGTGAGAGTGACAGAGTCCCAAGCAATCTGCTGGCCAAGGGCGCTGACAGCCAGGAGCTGGTGGATGCGGCTTCTGCTCCCAGGAGCACTTTGCGGGGACATTTGCAGAGAGGACAGGATGGCGGGGAGAAGACAGAGGGAGATGAGCCTTGCTTTTTGCCCACTTGTCTTCAAAGATCGAAGCGTGTGTTTACAGTTTCAGAGCTGATGCCTCCTCGTTGCAACAAGTTGTTTTAAAAGGGCTGGGGGCGCTGGGGTGTCTTGGGGCAGAAAGGAGGAGGTGAGCAGGGAGAAGGGTGGGGGAAGCCTGGGGGAGCGAAATCCCGGCTCCCTCCCACTCCTGCGGCCCCGGCTCCCCATCTGCCCTGCTACTCCGGTCCTGCAGCCGCTGGAAGAAATGACCGAAGACCCCCTGGCTTAGAACAGCACAGTTCTGGGGGCCAGACGTCCGAAATGCCACTCACTGGGCTAACGGTGAGGTGGGGAGGCCCTGGGGAAAGTCCACTCCCCGCGTCTTCCATCTTCCAGCTCCTGGCTTGTGGCCCCGGGGCTCCAGCCTCCCCAGCCCTTGAGGTCCCTCGGCCTCCTCCCATTCCGGGAGGGCCTGATCTCCCTCCATCTCCGGGTAAGGGCGCCTGGGACCGCATTTGAGGCCCACCCGGAGGGTCCAAGCTAATCTTCCTCCCTACCTCAAGACCCTCCACTTACTCACATGGTGAAGTCCGTCTGTGCCCACGGAAGGTGACACACGCTGCAGGGATTACGCTGGGGACATCTTCTGGAGCCTTTAATTAACCTTCCTCACCCTCACCGCTCTGTCCCGCTGGCTCTCAAACACATGACCCCTTCTCTCCGGGAGCCCTGGCCTCTCCTCCTTCTGCCCAATCGCTTTTCCCTGGACTCTTGGCTGCTTCTCATTCTACAGGGCTCTGCTCCGATGTCACCTCTGCAGAGAGAACTTTCCTAGTTGCCCTCTGTGCCTGGCACGGAACAGGCACTCAAGGCAAAAGTGTTGAATGAAAGAGAGGGAGAGAAACCCCATTCTGAGCACTTAACGGTCCTGAATGGGGAGCCTGGCTTCCTGAGCCTTGGGCCTTTCCCTGAGATATAAAATAATACAGGTAGCCCTGCAGGTGCTGTTATTACAGACAAAGCAAAGGCTAAAGTAGTTTGCCTAAGTATACAGCTAGCATTTGGTTATCAGTCGCTGCGTAACAAATCACCCCAAACTTAGTGGCTTAAGCAACACCAATTGTCTTATTTATTTATTTATTTATTTATTTATTTAATTTATTTGACAGAGAGACACAGCAAGAGAGGGAACACAAGCAGGGGGAGTGGGAGAGGGCGAAGCAGCCTTTCCCATAGAGCAGGGAGCCCGATGCAGGGCTTGATTCCAGGACCCTGGGATCATGACCTGAGCTGAAGTCAGATGCTTACTGACTGAGCCAGCCAGGCGCCCCAACACCAATCCTTTTCCTCTCTCATGGTTTCTGTGGGTCAAGAGTTTGGGAAGGGCTTGTGTGGTTTCGGTTCAGGCTCTTTGATGCCACTGTGGACGGACAGTGGTGGGAGCTGGAGCGGGGAGGGCTGGCCAGGCATTTGTCTCTCTCTGCACGTGGCTTCGGGGTTTCTCCAGGTGGGCTAGTTTGTGCTTCTCCACGGCTCAGTCTGGCACGGGTGCTCTGGTGAGCAAAGCGGAAGCTGCTTCACCTTCCATGACCCAGCCTGCAAAGTCAATGTTACTTCTGTTGTAATCACGAGCCTGCCCAGGTGCGAGAGGAGGGAACGTGGACCCCCTTTCAATGGGAAGGAGAGTGAAAGTCCCATCAGAGGAAGAGCCTGTCCTGTGGGAGATCTTGTGGCCTCTGCCACAGTGGCGAGAGTTGGAACTGAAATACAGGCCAAACACCGAACCCTACCTTGCTCCACAACGTTGCCCCAGAACTGCTGGCATAAACCCAAGGACACGGGAGCCCAGACCGAAGACCCCTTGTAAATACACAATGCCCTGGGTTCTTTCCTGTGGCTGCCACAACACAGCACCACAGACCACGCACCTTCAAACAACAGAGACTGATTCTCTCCCAGTTCTGGAAGCTGGAAGTCTGAGATCAAGGTGTGGGCAGGGCTGTGCTCTCTCGGAAGGCTCTCGCGAAGGATCTCTCCTTGCCTCTTCCAGCTGCTGGTGGCTGCTGGAAATGCTTGGCTTGCAGACACACTGCTCCCAGCTCTGCCCTCTGTCTGGATCTGTGCCTCTTGTCTTATAAGGAGACCAGTCATGTTGGATTTAGGGACCAGCCTATTCCAATATGATCTCATCTGAACTATTACTTCTGCAAAGATCCTATTTCCAAATAAAGTTGTGTTCTGAGGTTCTGGGTGGACATGAATTTTGTGGGGGACACTGTTTAACCCAGAAGGAGGCCCCTGTCTGACTTTCCTGTCACACCCTGGCTACTTTTCCAGTCCCTGACATCATTCCTGTTTTAAATGAGGGGACATGGTTCCTTCCACCCACAGGGACAGGTCCCCAAACATGTCCAGGAAGATGTAACTAGCTTCCAAGGGCCTGGAACTCTGAGCCCGCATGGGGACGGCCCCCTTCACTGGGGAGGAATGTGAAGGGCAAAAAGCCAACCAGAAGCCTTTGGCGCCTTGCCGGCACTTCCCCCACCGCCCATGGTGGGAACATCACGGAGCCACTTCCCGCACCCCCGGCCCTGCTCCTGCCTGACCCTCCCCAAGCACAGAGTGTCCTCTCCTCCAACAGCTCTATTAATATCCCTCATGTGGATGTTCTGGGGCGGCCATTCATGATCTGGGCCTCACGTGTGTCCCCCACTCGGAGCCATTCATGAGTGTGACCCTCTGGGCTTGGGCGGCTCCCTCCCTCTCTCCTGCGCCCTTTCTCTGTTTTCTGCTTCTTCCCGCCTTCCCTCCCCGTCTCCATTTTCAGAGCCTGCAGGATCCGAACCACTAGGACCTTGTCCTTCAGAGTGACCGCCACTGACTTCGAGGCTGCTGTGTTCACATTCACATCGTATCGGAAGAGCACAGTCTGCCTGGCGATGTGCACTGTGCAGCCCTCCCCAGGGACTGAGGTGTGAGCAGCACCCCCTGCAGGTGTGCGAGCAGCGGTAGGAAGCCATTCTTTCCCTGCATGTAGGGCCCCTTCTTTCGCAGACACACCTACTGCTTCCGTGAGCCTCCCTGACTCCACTCCCCTGACCCTTGGGATGAAGATTGTCAGAGACTAGAGTCCTGTTGAAGGGGCGTCCACTCATCGGCACTGAGAGCCCTGAATATGCTCATGCCTTCCATTCAGTGAATCTTTCTTGCACGTGTATCCCGAGTGAAATAGCTAAAGAAACCAGGTATAGTTTTCCCGGAGGACATTCGGCAACATCTGGAAACACCTGTGGCTTTCACGATTTGGGTGCGAGGGACACCACTGGGATGTCGTTGGAGGAGACCAGGGAGCCTGCTAAGTATCCTACGGTACACAGGACAGCTCCCCTGACCCCGGCAAGGGATGGTCTGGGCCCAAATTCTATAGGGTGGAAGTTGAGGAACCCATGTCAAAAAGGACAAAAAGCCTACACGTGTAAAGATTTTTACAGCAGCATTATGTTTTTTAAAGTGTATTTATTTTTTTAGTAATCTCTACGCCCCACTAAATGTGGGGCTCAAACTCATGGCCCTGAGATCGAGAGTTGCATGCTCTTCTGACTGAGCCAGCCAGGCGCCTCCATAGCAGCATTATTTAAATTAACAAAAAAGAAGTCTAGGCACTATTTATCAAATGAGAAAATAATTACATTAAGGATATTAAATCCAGGGGTGCCTATTTTGTATTACTAAAAAAACAAATTACTACAAACTCAGTGTCTCAAAATAATATAAACTGATTTCCTTATAGTTCTGGAGAGCAGAAATCTGAAGTCTGCTTTTTCAATGGGCTAAACTCAAGATGTTGGCAGGCAGGCTTGTGTTCCTTTTGGAGGTTCTAAGGCAGAATCCATTTCTTTGCTTTTTCCAGCTTCTGGAGGCCACTTACACTCCTTGGCTCCTGGGCTCTTCCTCCATCTTCAAAGATGCCAGCAGTAGTTAGACTCTTCTCTTATCTCCGACCTCTGTTTCCATCCTTCCATTTTCTCTCTCTGACTCTGATCCTCCTGCTTCCCTCTTATAAGGACCCTAGTGATTACATTAGCCCTCCCCCATAATCCAGGATAATCCTCCAGATCTTTAACCACAGGTGAAAAGCCCCCTTTGCCACGTCAAGTAACATATTCACAGGTTCTGGGGATTAGGACATGGACATCTTTGGGGGAACATTATGCAGCCTGCCACATATACCATCTCATTTAATCACAGTAATGCTGTGACATCGATGGTGTGATTACCTCCACTTAATAGGAGTGGAAAGTGTGTGGCATACAGTAGGCACTTAATAAATGTTTGTGGGGATGATCTGGTGTAGGAACTAATTGATAATATATTGTTCTTCACTGGACAGAAGGTCCTGGAGGGTGTATCTAGTCCTGTGTCTTCTCTAAAATCTTTTCCACAATCCCCTCTGCTGGGGCAAGGGGAGGCTCTGTCAGATTATCTAGCACCTAATTATTTTCCCTGGCCTGACTGTCTCCCTGATGGGATCACAATCTCCTTCAGTGCAATTATATTTCTAATTCTTTGTCTTTTTACAGACATTGTCTACTCCCTTGTATTCCTTGAAAGGAGGGAGCATATGTGCATTTTGCAGGAAGGTAAAGCGAGGCTCAAGTTACATGCAGCGTCATTTCTTGATAGGTGCTGATTGATGGACTCTATCTTGCTCCCAACATTTCCTCCATCTAGCATTAGGGACTCTCTACCTTCTCAGCAGGCTCTGACCTGACCCTCTGGCTCGCCTCTGCACTGGGTTGGATTTTCTTGTCTCTTTCACTGACACTTAATCTTTGTATATTTTTTCTGTGGTTCATGTGTGTACTCACACACACAGCTTTCTGTACCATCAGAGATGAGAGTGGATTAATCCACTTTTTTCTTTTAGTAGGAACCCCTTGCAATCACCCTGGTAGTGATTAAGAGCATCAGGTCTGGAGTCAGACTGCCTGGGTTGCAACCCAAGCTTTACCACTTGTCAACTAAGAAAGCAGATTAATTCCTCTGATCTCCGTTTCCTCATTTGAAAAACGAGAAGCAGTAATATTTTTCTCATATATGAGGCAGATGTCATTTTTCTTTTTTTTTAAATTTTTTATTTATTTTATTTTTTTTTAAAGATTTTATTTATTTATTTCACAGAGGGAGAGAGATAATTTTTAATTTTTTTTATTTTTTTTAAAAGATTTTATTTATTTATTTCACAGAGGGAGAGAGATCACAGGAGGCAGAGAGGCAGGCAGAGAGAGGGGGGGGAAGCAGGCTCTCCGCCGAGCAGGGAGCCCGATGCGGGCCTCGATCCCAGGACCCTGAGATCATGACCTGAGCCGAAAGCAGAGGCTTTAACCCACTGAGCCACCCAGGTGCCNAGCTTCTGCCCCTTGATGCCTTTTCTCCATCGCCTGTATCCCATTCTCACCCTGCTGCTTGTCAACACAAGGCATCTGGAAGGGGTGGTGACATCAGTCATGCATGCTTTAGGGGGGATTTAATCTGCTGTGTCTCTTCCCAGGGCCATTTTTCTTTGCAGCCTCATTTGTAATCACAGACAGGAGGTCCAGACCATCTGCTAACTGGAATTAGGTCATTGGTCAAATGAAGGAGGCACTGGGGAGGGGCACTCTTCACACTTCTAGTGTCCCACCAAATAGATAACAATCTTCCAGTCATCTTTCCTTTTTCCGTCCCATGTTGTCTTGGTGGGGGAGAGGAGGTGTTGGCACCTGGAGGAGATTTGATAGACGGCATTCCTGGATGACTTCATCTCTGGGCCTTGCCTCTCAAAATTCCAGCCAAATCAAGCTCTACCGTTTAAGGGATGGAAGCAGGGTCAGCATTCCAGAAGTTCCTTGTCATACCCAGGCTTTTAATCAGACGACATCGGAGAATGCGCATCCCAGGGCAGGCTGTTGTGAGAGGGTGGGGAGGGGTCTCAGACGCCCCTAACTCCATGCCCGTCTTTCTAGCTAGACCTGAATCAAGGAGAGAGCAAGACCTCTTGGCGCTAGGTTTGCTCAGAAGGATCAGCACCAGGGACAGCGGCCAGGGCGCCGGAAGACCCGCGGCCCCGCAGGGCGCGGAGAGCCAAGCGTGCGCCCAGTTAACGGGCAGGCGAGGCGGGGGGAGACGCGCTGAGGTGGTGGGGTGTTGGCTGGGGCTGTTCTCACTCTGAGTCACCCGTGCGCCCCGCATTTGCGTCGGGCCTCGGAACGCTGGAGTTGTCTCTGCCCTCTCCAGGAATGGTTGGGGGCGGGGAGGAAAGGCCCCAGGAGTGTTGCAGGAGAGGAGGAAGCAGGAGGCGAAGGACCTGTCGATGTCCCCCGCGCGCTCCCGCCCCCCGGGCCAGGCCCATTGCTATACAAGGCCTGCTCTCCCCAGCCTCCACCCCCCCGGCGAGTACGGTCGCAGGCGCGGAGGGGCGCATTCCCCCGCCCTGAGCTCAGCGGGCCGGAATGCGGCCGATAAATCAGAGATAACCCCAGGCGCGGGATAAAAGGCCGACGTTGCCGTAGGATCCAGGAGAGTGCCCAGCGGGCCCCGAAGAGGTGAGGCTTGACCTGGGACGCAGCGCAGCAGCGGAAGCGACAATCTCTTTCTCCACTTCTCTCCAGCGACATGGATCCCCAGACAGCGCTGCTCCGGGCCCTCCTGCTCTTCCTGTTCTTGCATCTGTCGCCGCTAGGAGGTCGCTCCCACCCGCTGGGCGGGCCTGGCCCCGCCTCGGAACTGTCCGCAATGCAGGTGAGCGCGGCAGCCTGCCTAAAGGCCACGGTGGGTAGCGGGAGTTCAGGGGTCCTTCGCTACTGTTCCAACAGGTCCTCAGTATCCCCTGGGAATCAGCGGTCAGGGAATCGGAAAGCGACTAGATGGGTGCCAGGACTCCACACCCAAGGCAGTTGGTTCACTTGGGTGCCACGGAGGGGCGGGTCTGCCCAGGTGCCGCTTCCTGAGGCTCGGGCTATCGCCACCCATCGCAGGACCTGCTGGACCACCTGAGGGACACGGTTTCAGAGCTGAAGGCAGAGGAGATGGCTCTGGGATCCCTCCAGCAGGACCACAGCGCCGCAGAACCCTGGGAGGCCCGGGAGGAACCCCCCATGGGGGCCCTTGCACCCGGTGACAATGCCCTCCAGGCCCTGAGAAGACTGCGCAGCCCCAAGATGATGAGCAAGTCAGGGTGCTTTGGCCGGAGGCTGGACCGGATCGGCTCCCTCAGTGGCCTGGGCTGCAATGGTAAGCTCCCTCCCTGCCCCCTTGGCTCACCCTCCCCTATTCCCGCGGGTTCCACCGTTGGAACCACTTCCGGGTTTGCTGTCTCCAGGGACTACACTGAGAAAAGGACACCTGGACGTTACTCTCTCTTGCTGACAGTACTTAGGGCCAAGGAGTGTTTTTTTTTTTTTTTTTTTAAGATTTTATTTATTTCTTTCACAGCGGGAGAGAGATCACAAGGAGGCAGAGAGGCAGGCAGAGAGAGAGGGGGAAGCAGGCTCCCTGCTGAGCAGAGAGCCCGATGCGGGCCTCGATCCCAGGACCCTGAGATCATGACCTGAGCCGAAAGCAGAGGCTTTAACCCACTGAGCCACCCAGGCGCCCAAGGAGTGTTTTTCTGGACATATTAAATGTGGACATCACTGTCCATGATTCCTTACCTCCTTTCTAGCCACCTCCTGCCTCTCTTACCAAAAGAGGCAGAATTGCCTTAGGATGGGATCCTGTCATTGTCTGGCAGCCTCTCCTTGGAGCAGAAAGAGTCCTAAGTATTTTCCTCCTGGTGTCCCCTTAACCTGCCTATAGCTGCAGAGGCAGAGGTCAGGATCACCAGGGCAACGGTGATTCCCTGTTTACAGATGAGGACAGTGAGGTCCAGATAAAGGGATCGTTCCAAAGCCTCAAACATCCAGATTGGCTCAGGATGGGGGATGGTGGCAAGGATGAGCCCTGGGGTGGGGAAGGTCAGACACTGCCTCAGTCTCCCCCCTGATGCCATCGCCACCGCTTCTCTCCGCCCACAGTGCTGAGAAGGTATTAAGAGGACGTCCTGGCTACAGACATCTGCATCTGATTCTTCAACAGCCCCCCGAGCCCCTTTGAAGCAATTCTTATTTATTTGTATTTATTTATTTATTTATTTCAATCATTTTATATGAGATGATTCTGACCTCTGAGCACAAATTTTCCATGGTGAAATAAAGCCAACATTATAGCTTCTTTTGAAACTGACTTGTCCCCGTGCATTAAAAGTAATACATTTAAAAAACAAGAATTGAAGAAAAAACACACAAACCTTTTGTTTTCTTGAAGTTTCCAAACGTGTCTTAATGGTGGGGTGGGGACATGGCCTCAGGGCTGGTCAAACAGGGTTGGGGGCGCCTTTCTTCTCGTGAAGGGTTTTTCATGCTCTGAAATGTCTATAAATACCTCAAGCACTCAAGACACTGCAGAAACTGCTTTTCAAAGCTGGTAGTTGCTCCCTGGGAGTGGAAATGGGCTTTGATGCATTTGTGCAAACGAGGGTGTGTGCCAGTGTCTGCTTTCTAGTTTTCCCTCTGCCTGGAATTCTGCCACCAGAGGCGTTCTCCCTTGGTGATAGCTGTTTCTGGGAGGTCTGAGCTAAAATCTCAGAGATTAGGGGCAGCGTGTGTGTGTGTGTGTGTGTGTGTGTGTGTGTGTGAGAGAGAGAGAGAGAGAGAGAGAGAGAGAGAGAGGCTCATATGCATCTCTAAATGGGGGTGAGCTCCCCATTCTGCCCCAAACCTCAGTTTCCAACCTTTAATTCCTGATGTCATCCTGTCAAGACCTTTAAAACTCAGAGTTTAATTAACATTTTCATTTCCCAAGCCAGGAAGTTTAGAAGTGTCTGACAAAAGGCCCAGCATTTTAGGGTGCCCCTCTTCTCGGGGCTCAACATCTTCACCTCCTCTCTGCCTCAGAGAGAGAGAGGTGCCCTCATGCTAGGGCAGAAAAGGAGACAACCACCAGAGTCCTTCTGTGTCGCCTTATTCAGCAGGGATTCCTATGGGGGGCCCCTGCCCTGTGCTCTATGGGCCCCCCTTCCCCGTGCCTCCTGTGTCCCAGGCATTCGGGGCCACACTCCCCGGCTTTCAGGCCTCCAGACCTCAGCTCATGGAGTCCCTTTTTCCCAGAATGCCTTTTTATGATCCTAGCTCTGCGGAAAGGACAGGACTATTCTTATTCCCATTTGATGGATGAAAAACCGAGACCCAGAAAACCAAAGTCTCCTACCTGGCATGCGGCCACGAATGCCAGCCCTGAGATGTGAGTGGGGAGCAGAGTGACTCTTGAGCCTGTGCTCTCTCCCCGCGCTCTTGGCCTTGAACTTCACTCTCCTAACCTTCCTGTTGTTCTCAGCCAATGCTTCTTCGAGGGAGGGGAACGGCAAGTGGTGTGGGCTTTGTGTATTTCTCATTTCAACTGAATGTGGGCTGGAGGTTATGGGTAGTCAACAACATCAATTAAGACTTTTTAAACGAGGCTTAGGAGTGAGTCCCTTTTTAATAAATGGTGAGCCATCTTTGCCTAGTGTGTCTGACCTGGGAATGGCAATGAGGACTCAGTGTAGTGAACTTTCATAAGGGCCTCATTAGGGTCCTGGTCTGTGAACTCCTAGGTCTGTTAACTCGTGTAGTCCTTGCAACAAATCTATGAAGAACTCTCATATCCCTCATTTTAACAGAAGGGGAAACTGAGGCACAGGGTGGTGTTGTGACTTGCTCAAGATCACACAGTTAGCAAGTGGCAGAGCCAGGGTTCCAGGCCACACAGGCTGGCGTGGCACCCAGGCTCCTAACCACAGCACCATCTGTCCCCTCCCAAGTCAGTGAGTCAGGCTTACTGGTGGGAGGGCTGGTGCCCTCCTAATGGCATCGCTCAACTGAATTGCCTGTTGGCAACCTCTCCCCTCTGCTCAGGTGATGGAGGCAGACGTCTCCCACAGCACATCCAGCCAGCACTCCAGCATTCTTCCCGGTGAGTCTGGCTCGTCCATATTTAGGGCTCAGGTGGTAGAGTTTGTATGTAGGATACATCTGTTTCTTGGACTTTTTCCCCAAGCAAAAGTCTGGGAAGGGAAGCTCCAGAGAGACCTGCAAGGGAGCCAAAGGTGTCTGCCGGAGGATGGGTGTGAGTAGCCCGACGTACCCCATCGAGCCGCATCCACTGAGCTTCGCATGTGTTCCATGTCTGTGGGAAGCGGGGCACACATGCTCGGTCTACAGAGGCCCTTTAAACCGCGCCCTCCCTAACCTGTGACCCTGGCCGCCTCGAACGTTCCCCAGCATGGCTGTAGCCATGCCCTTTCCCTCCCTGACCTCCCTACGATCAACGTTGTCCAACGAAGCTGCCAGATTATGTCTCTCCATAGATGCCCGTCTCTATGAACTTCCCAGAAAGAAGGGTTGGTGAACATAGGGCTCAGGAGGCCTGACCCAAGGCTTCAGAGCCGGAAAGAATTTCAGTAGAGGGTGGATGATCTTTGCTGGGTGCCAAGGGTGGACGTTACAGAAGTCAGGATGGTACTGGGACTGAACGCTTCCCTTCGTGCCCCCGACCGTGCCCCCGTGATTCTCAGGGAACGCCGAGCCCTTCTCCATCCCTCTTGTGGCAGCTTTGACCCTTCTAAGAATCTGTGGCTTGAAAAAAGAATGTATTTCTCCTCCTGCAGGGCCAGATCTAAACAAAATCACAGACTTGGCCACCTGTCTTTGCTCATGTGGCAGCTCTCAACCTTCCATCTCGGCCTCGGGAGGACTTTCCATGCATTCCCTGTAGCTTTAACAAGCTGTCCTGTTTCATTAGGTGACCCATTTCTCCCATCGGCTCAGGGGCCAGCCCCGTGCACCTGCCTGGATGTTCTGAAACATTTCCACAATCAGACTCCGGCCCTGCCCTGGGACACTGGCTCCCACTCTCACTGGCTAGTCTCCTGTCCTCTGCCTGCTTCTAGCCAGCAGTGCTGTGCTTTTCTGCCCAGTGATTTTCTCCGGCAGCCGAAGCCCTCCTGGCTCCTGTCGGGGCAGTCAGGAAGCGCTGGGGTATTGACATCAACCAGGAGCAGCACTCAGCCAACCTCTGGTAGCAGGTGGCACTTAAAGACCCCAGTACCCTAGATTCACAGGCGGCATGCATCTTACGCCTGTCCTCAGAGTTCTCTGCAGGGAAGCAAGATCAGCTCCGCTTGGCCGTGGTGGTCACTGACTTCCTTCTTTTCCCGGTCACTTCCTCATTCTCCTGCTGATGTTTCCTGGGATTGTGTCCAAAGTAAACTACTTATGCTTAGATCCTTCTCTTAGGTTCAGGAGAACCTAAACTGAGACACTCCCAAATGATGAAAGATTCTCCTGGGGCTCCACCCTCAATGATTAGAGCCCTTGGAATCTTCCTTGACTCCGTTCTCTGGCTGAACCACCCAGGCGGGCGCTGTGTCCACTCCACCTTGTTCCTAGCATCTCCTACACACAATCCTTCACTTCCATTTCTGGTTTCTGCCCTCACCACTCACGCTGCCATCCGCTCATCAGCTTTCTAACTGGCCTCTCCACTCCAGGCTCCCTCATCTGGTTCTTCCTGCATCAGGGGAGAGACCTGAACCTTCACGTGTCGGCCAGAGGGTGACTCCTCCTGCCCATGAAGACCCCAGGGAGGGCAAGGTGCAGTGGCGGGCACTCAGGTATGTACCTTGGAGGGGTGGGTGGATAGGAGAGGGACTGAAGACAAACTTTGATGCAATCACTTGGAAATTTTTTCCTAAGGAATCAGGGTGTGTCAGCTCCGGCTTGGTGCCGGACAAGCACAACGGTGGAGTCCTGCAGCGGACAAGTGCACTGCCTCATACTTGGCCTGTATCTCTGGCTTCCCAGAAAATGCAGCAATGGCTGCACTGGATGCATTAGCAATGGCTGACCTGGTTCTCACAGCTGCCATCTGACCCCCCTCTCCACCTCCATGGACCACCAATCCCTGTCCCCCAACAGGCAGGATTAACTGGCAAGGAGAGATTGCTAAGGCAGTCCATGAGTGGCTGGAATGTCAGGTTTCTCCAGCCACTACGTGAAGGAGCTGGGTAGTGCAGCCCAGAAGGGAAGGGGAGTTCACGGCCTTGGGGGCAGGCCTGGGGTGAGGGTGGGCTTGGCACTTTGACCAGTGAGAGACAGGAGTTAGAAAGGAGCCCACAAAGTGTTTGTTATGGATTGAATTCTGTCTACTCAAAAGATATGTTGAAGTCCTAAACCCCCAGAACCTCAGAATGTGTCCCTATTGGGAAATAGTCTCTTTGTAGAAAGAATGAGTTAAGATGAGGTCAGACTGGAGCTGGGGGAGCTCTTAATTCAATACGACTGGTGTCCTTATACGAAGAGGAGAGAGAAACACAGGGAGGGAGGACGGTCATGTGACCACAGAGGCCGAGACTGGGGCGCTGCATCTACAAGGCAAGGAGCGCCAACGAGCGCCGGCAGGTGCCGGGAGCTGGGGGCGGCAAGGACATCTCTGCCCTTACAGGGTTCAGAGGGCACACGGCCTCGCTGGCACCTCGATTCCAGACTTCTGGCCTCCAGAACCCTGAGGCCCCCCTATCTCCTGGTGCCCCTGCCCTTGGGATGCCACTTCCAAGACGAGGAGGTTACGAGACTTACACAGTCTCTCTCTGTACCAGCGGAAGTCAGTGCATTTCTCCGGAGAGGCCCACATGGTGAGGAACTGACCTCCAGCCAACGGTCGTCAAGGAGCTGTCTCTCAGTAGACACAGGAGTGAACTTGAGAGCAGATCCTCCAGCCAAGCCCTGAGCTGATGGCATCCCCAGCCAACATCTTAACTGAAGGCTCCAAGAAGCCTGATCAAGGGACCCCGCTGGGCAGGGCCAGGTTCCTGACCCACGGAAACTATTTGGAAAAGGATGTGCGTTGTTTCAAGTTGCTGAGGTTTGGGGTCATTTGTTACACAGCCATAGTTAAATAATACACTGTCTCATTTCTCTTTTCTCCTCGCTCCTGCTTCCCTTGAACTGAACTGCCCTCACCCCCATAAAGCTTTAGCAACTGAACTTTTGTGTTGGGCCTTGCTTTCTAGGGAAACTGCTGCCAACTTCCAGGGCCAGGGACCTCCATGTTGCACCAAAGAAACGGAACATAATTTTCAAAATCAGAAACAACCATCCCTAAATGTGCATCAGGGTCTTGCCGATTTCTCCCAACTGGGGCTTCCGCATTAGACCATTTGTGTCCGACAGAATCATACCATGGACACCATGGGTTTCTCATACCGATTTTGGACTTGGGTTACATTGCTGGGACCTCACGGGTCCTGAAGCCACACGCAGCATCCCCATGGAGGATCCTAAAACGGAAACTCTGAGATGGAAAGCAGAGAAGCCCCAGTTCTGGATTTGCGCACCCATCTGCAATGCTCATCCCGACATATGACTAAGACAACTTCTTTCCAGTGATCAGGAAATAAAGGCTTTTGACTTTTTGGCTAGTGGGAGAGGTGGAGAGGTGGGGGTGGGGGGTGGATCTGGTTTTCTGTGCCTTTTGCTTTTCTTCTGTTTCACTCCTCCGGGCTCAGTTCTGAAGACTGCATTAAAGATCGACTCCTCCCCACACACCCCTCCTCCCACCTCCCCCCCCAGGTTGAGCAGGGGCATGGAAAGAAGGGAAATTCACATCAAGCCATTTTCTGTTTCAGGCGCAAATCAAAGGCTTTGCTAGGGCGGAGGTAATATGTATCGGAGGCTTGTGCTCCTACTAAGCCTTGTCAGGGCAGGAAGTGGTGTTGCTTCTCTGTGAGGCCCTCCCGGCAGCAAAACTGAATATTCTTTTACTTGCCGCTCTCCTTCCACAAACAAACAACAAACACCAACAAAACCCAAAACAACAACAATAACAAAACTACAGAAAAACCAAAACTCAAACCAAACCGAGTAAAACCTCTGGCTTGTAGAAGAAACTCATACACTAACTCTCCTCTCAGGTTTTGGTCTGGAAGAGGGACGGGGACTTTAATGAAAGGAGCTGGGAAAATTCTGAAATTCTCTTTCTGGACCCTTGAGCAGCATTTCTGCTGCTCCTTGGTCCACCGACAGACTTCAGAAGGGGCTCAGGACACAGGACAGAGGAGCAGCCCAGGCCCTCCGGGGCCGAGCCACGGCCGAGGCCACCTGCCACGACACCCTTCCGGAAGTCAATGCCTGTCTGAAAGGGCATCTCCAGGAGACAGGCCGCGTGACGCACACAGCAAGGAGCATCGGTCCCCCAGGGTGGCTGCTCACGGAATCCTCTTGGCTAATAATAACTCTGCCAACTGAGCGATTAAGCTGTGAGCACATTCCCGGGGCTCATCAGGACACGGGGGGTTTTGCCCCCAGAGCTCATATTCAGCGTTGCACCCACTCCGGATTTCAGGCTGAGTTCAGCGGACCCGGATAAGGTTACTGGAGAGGCTCCTTTCTCCTTCGGTCTTAGAATAAAATCACCCCGGACACCTCTCGTGACCTCCGGCCACGTACAGCCACGTACAGCCACGTACAGCCACGTACTGCCCCGATTTCCTGCTCTCCCCCAGAACAGCCTCTCTACCTGATCAGCCAGGGAGTGGGCGCAGCCCGGGAGGGGTCTGCTCAGGGCCGACCGGGGCATTCCGCGCGCACTTCCTGAGTCCCGTGGAGTACATCAAAACATGCCAGGTGTGCCCACAGGTCATGGGGCTTGGAAGACCCCTTCCTTGAGCTGGTCTGGACACACACACACACACACACACACACACATATGCCAAGGGAGGGTGGAGGGGAAGGAGCTGCTCAGAGGCTGCCTGGGACAGTGCGGGTAGGGGCGTGTGCAATCAGGAACTGCACTGAGGGCGCCTGGGTGGCTCAGTGGGTTAAAGCCTCTGCCTTCAGCTTAGGTCATGGTCTCAGGGTCCTGGGATCGAGGTCCGCATCGGGCTCCCTGCTCGGCAGGGAGCCTGCTTCCTCCTCTCTCTCTGCCTGCCTCTCTGCCTACTTGTGATCTCTCTCTCTCTCTGTGTCAAATAAATAAATAAATAAAATCCTAAATAAAAAAAAAAAGGAACTGCCCTGAATCAGCAGCCATCATGCTAAGCAACAGCAGCAGCCTCTGGGGGATGGTTAGGAATATGCACGTCGGTGTCAGGCCTGGGGTTCAAGTCCTGACTCTGTAGCTTAGGAGCCCAGTGACCTTGGTTGGGCAAGTGACATAACCTCTGTCTCAGTCCTACCCTTCTGTGAGTGGGAGCAATACCACCCGGCTCGTGGGGCGGCGATGACAACTAGGTCATGTGCACAAAGCTCTCGGTAGTGTCTGGCCCTTTACAGCTGGTCAATAAAGGCAACCGTGAGTATCGTTCTGCAACTAGACAGCATGTCACAATGCGTTCACGCATTGGCTGCTCACCTGAGAGCCTGGAGAGGAGGCTGGAGCAGGTTTTTACAAATGGGGGCAATAAGGCAGTGATGATGCGGGTAACTTGGTTTGTTTGGGGCTGCCATGAGGTCTCGTGACACTTTGAATGCAGGGTTGCCCCCAGCACATACTGCATCACGTAACAGTCTAACACGCATCACGTAACAGTCTAACACGCAGTGTTGTGCTTAGGGAATGAGGGCCACGCGTTAAATGTGGACAGCCGTGCTCCCTGCGGTTTCTCCCTGGGAGCCAGGAAATGGAGGCCTCGGTGGCTCATCACTCGCCCGGCCTCGCAGGAGTTACATTAGAAAGCGTTAAGGGAAACTGTGTGCCACACTCACTTCCCCCTCGCTCCATCAGCCAACTTGCCAAGGGGTCTTTCCTGGGAGGGTTGGGGGCATTAGAAGCTTCAAACTCAGAGTCTGAGTTTCTACAAGCAACGAGGTGACGGAGTGAAAATGTTGGCATCCCTGAGTACCCAGCTCCTTCTGCACCGCAGAGGGGAAGCAGGAGGAGCTTGGCGGGGGGATGGTTGTGTTTCCAAAACTTTTCTTAGGGGTTTATGTCTGGGAGCGGAGTTCTTGGGACATTCGTCACATTTGATTCCAGGCTGACTTAATGCTCTTAAAAATAACTCCCTCTTCACCTGACCGCTGAGAGTGACTGCCAGGAGGGAGGGCAGCCCAGTTGGAGGGAGAGGTCTGCCCTCACGGCTGATGAGTCAGGTGCGAGGCCAGCTTGAGCATCTGGACTAATTTGTCCTGAGCTGCAGGCTGCCCGCCACTTCCTCCCCACCCGCCCTTATTTGGAGCCCCTGACAGCTGAGCCGAAAACCAAGTGGGGGAGCTGGGCGCCGGCCAACTGCCACCCTCGGCCTCCCTGCATGGGTCCCGTTGCCGAAGCCCCAGGCATCGCTGCAAGATAACCAAGGACTCATTTTTGCTCTTCTCACACCTTTGAAGTGGGAGCCTCTTGAGGCAAATCAGCAAGAATGTGGCTCTTGGAGCTGAGGGTCCGGGGGTGTTGGGGCTGCTCAAGGTGGAGGGGCAGGGACAGGCTCAGCCGACTGATAGCTTTAAAAGGCCATCTGCTGCTGCTCCCCATTCAGCTGCTTTATCTCCGCAAGTGACAGAATGGGGAGGGTTCCGTTCCTCTTGCGCTCTCGGAGAGCCGGGGGGCTATAAAACGACGAGGAGCAGGGCAGGTGCGAGACAGAGGCGGACGGAGGCCGCGAGGGGAAAGGAGAGCACAGAGAGGCAAGCAAGCACCAGGCCAGTTCTTGAGCGACGCCAGCATGAGCTCCCCCACCATCACAGCAAGCTTCCTCCTCGTCCTGGCATTTCAGCTCCTGGGGCAAATAGGAGCTAACCCCGCGTATGGCTCTGTGTCCAACGCAGACCTGATGGATCTCAAGGTAGGGCCAGGACAGGGGCCACAGTGGGGGACCAGGGGGCTTTGTGACACTGTGCCGGTCTGTGAGACCTCTCCCTTTCCCTGTGTGTTCCTTTTGTAAAGAACTTGCTGGACCACTTGGAGGACAAGATGTCTTTAGAAGAGGAGGTCGTGCCCCCACAAGTACTAAGTGAGCAGAATGAGGAAGCCGGGGCGGCTCTCAGCCCCCTCCCTGAGGTGCCTCCCTGGACGGGGGAGGTCAACCCAGCCCAGAGAGATGGGGGTGCCCTTGGGCGGAGCCCCTGGGACTCCTCCGATAGATCTGCCCTCCTGAAGAGCAAGCTGAGGGCACTGCTGGCTGCCCCTCGGAGCCTGCGGAGGTCCAGCTGCTTCGGAGGCAGGATGGACAGGATTGGAGCCCAGAGTGGACTGGGCTGCAACAGCTTCCGGGTAAGAGGAGCTGGGAATGGATACGGGGTGGGGAGGAAGGAAGTTGTGGTTTCACTGAGACTCAAACCTTGTCCAAGAACACCACTGGGGCATGCCTCCTGCGGTAAAGAGATCAGAGTAGAAGTTTCCTTCCTTTGAAATGTTTGTCTCAACTTGGGCCAATGACATCATCCTTAGCTACAGGCTGCCAAGGAAATGCTAAGGGAATAAAAAAGTTATTGCCATGAGCATTGGGAACTTAAAATGTTCATGGGGCCAAGTCCCCTTCATTCTGCTGATTGGGAGTTCATGTTTCTCCCCAGAAGTGTCAGATACCAAAGAATTAAGTGATAAAGACCAGGGTTGGGGCACCTGGATCGCTCAGTTGGTTCAGCATCTGACTCTTGGTTTCAGCTCTGGTCATGACCTCATAGGTTGTGGGATCAAGCCCCATGTCAAGCTCCACACTCAGTAGGGACTCTGCTTGAGAATCTCTCCCTTGGCCCCTCCCCTCACTCACCAGCACATGCACACCTGCTCTCTCTCTCTCTCTCTCTCTCTCGATAAATAAATAAATCTTAAAAAAAAAAGAAAGGAAGGAAATGACAAAGGTTGATTTATGACCTCTAATGAACAACTTGTGCCCCAGTTCATGAAATTCCCAGGGTTTTAGGCTGGAGTGGGGCCTGGTGGGAGGCGAGCACACTCCCGTGAAGTTGACTTTTCCAATAGGACCAGGTCACCAAGCCAAATTTGTCTCTGTTCTCTTTGTAGTATTGAAGATAATGGCCAGGGAGGAAAAGGCGGGCCAGGACCCAGGCAGATTTCAAGAGACCTTCATCCCTTGGGGTCTCTCACTCAACTTTGTCACATCTCATTGCCAACAAGTTGAGCCGTGATGACCACCGTATTCAAGCTGCAGCCTCTTGGCAACGTTTCTCACATTTTATGCTAAGTGTAGATAAAGTGGTTTAACTGTGGCTTCCCCACCTCTCCCATCCCATGGATTAAATTTTAGGATAGACACTCACCTGTTACTGAAAGCAGTTTGAAAGTGAATAAACTTCAGCACCACGGACAGAAGCCAAAGGCTTGGTTTGCGTGATTCTTTCTTTTCCCAGCCCGATAACCCGGTTTTCCTTTTGTCAGACAGAAGAAGGCTGTTTCTTTCTCCTTCCTTTTAAACATAAGATTTATTTTGGGTTGCAGTTTTGGGCTCACAGCCAAATTAAGCAGAAAGTACAGAGATTTTCCATAGACCCCCCTCCCTGCCTGCTCACACGCAGAGCCTCCCCCACAGCAACATGGCCCCCAGAGTGGTGCCTTTGTTAAGCAAAGTGAAGAAAGAGATGTTTGCTTTGTTGACAAACTGTTTCTGGGTACTTAGACATAATTAAAAAGTAGCCACCAGCTTTTTCTAATTCTGGTCCCAGGTGCTTGGATGGGTGAGGGGTGTGGGTGGGGGGCGGGAGTGGAGGACTCTGGAGAAGATGCCATTTCTTTGTATCTGCTTCTGAGAAGCAGAGAATACCAGGCACCAAGTTCACCCACAACGGAGCGATGCTGTATTCTACACATCCCCCTCTCCACGTCAGAATCTATGACATTCCTCCAAACCCCTCCCCCTCCGGCCACCGACACGTTCACTTCTTCGGCTCTTATTTATCCTGTCCCTTCCTCTTGTAATGCCATTTACCGAGTTCTCCCGAGAACAATCTGCACAATCAAGGCTCATGGACAACGTGGCTTCCTCCCTGAAGCCTTCTCCGATACCACGTGCCTGGTACGAACTGAGCTCTGCACCGGCAGCATTTTGTGTATAACTATTATAATACAACACAATTTGCCTTGGTAGGCAGTTGTGTCTCTGTCCCTGGATTGTGAACTCCTTGAAGGTCGATGCCTGCCTGTTCACTACCACTGCAGGACATGGCCTAGTCCGTGCTCTCTAACATCAGCCCAATTGTCTTGGTCTTGTACAGAAATCAGGAAAAGGGGGAATAAAGTAGTCATTCACTCTTTGGAGGGGGAGGGGGAGGCCAGAAGTGAGTTGACGGTTAGGGAGTGCAGTGGGGGAAAGATCTCTAATCTAACCACTTCCAACAAAAATCTTCTTCATGTGGACTTTGAACACGGAAGGGCGGAAAAACCAAGAAGCAGAGAAGGACTAATAAGGACGGGAGCAGAGACAGGAGAAAGTGTCCAAACTTGGCTCCCGAGGTCGGGGGAGTAGGAGTTGCTAGGAGGGACGTGTGGGGAACTGGGCAGACTCCCAAGGGGTCACTGTGACACGGTGGGTCCTCCCTGAGGGGAACGGACAGTGCCGAATGCACAGATGGTGTCCCTGGAGTTCGGGAAACCTGGGGACAGGTGGAGGGGACAGCAATGATACAGACCATCTCGAGGGCTGGTGGAAGGGCAGCTTGAGGCAGATCAATTGGAGACCAAGAAAATCTGATGTCTGGCAAAACAGCAGAGACAGATGGCAGCACAGAAGCCAGCCCCAAACCCCAAACGTCTACAGCCTTGGCATTGATTGTACTTCTTCTGGTTGGTATCAGGGAACCTGTTACTGGGGCAGATCCCTAAACACAGCACCGTCAGAACACACAGAGCTCCTCCACCTCCTGCTACGGGCAGCGGCAGCGGAGGGAATGGGCAGGTTTTTACGGGAGGGAAGCATCTGTCAACAAGATCACATGGTGTTGATTCGAAGGGAGAGAGGGGACAGGGAACTTCGTGGTTTTTGCTGATGACTCAGCTGGTGGCAGGTGGGCCCCTGGAAATGAAGTCCTGCTGGCAAAGCTTTAGAAGGAGACCTCTGAGACTGTCGATCTACCTTCCGAGTTTGTGATTTCTACATGGTGGAAAAAGAGTAAAATGAAAATCACGTTCCACTCTACAGCAAGCACCACGGAGACAAGAGGTTCAAGGACACAGATGAAGACACTTTATTCTGACATGTTACGGTTACAATGAGAACGTCCAAGTTCCAAAAGTTCAAATAAAAATAGAATTTTACGAATTAAAAAAAAATACAATGTATGTACACAACAGAATCAGCTAGTACTCCTACCTAAACCCACCGTGTGAACAGGAAGAAGGAAGCCTGCATGGTCGGGAGCCGTGGGGTGGTACTGCACTGCACATCGACGCAGCCGGGCCCTGGACGGCGCTTCCGGCCTTTCCAGAGGCTTGCTTGCTTCCCCACGGCTGTGTCAGTACACAATTTTGCATCAGAAATGTCAAGCAAGCAAGCAAGCATCCATCCCAGCCAGGAACCGTTTGTTAAACAAGGTCGTGAGCAAATCCTTCCCAAGTGCCATGGTCCCACGGTTGGGAGGGACTCTCGCTCCCTACCTCCCAGGCTCCTCAGCTGGGGAACGTGAAACACCAAGTGGGAGACGGGCAGGCACACAGAAGACCATCTAGCCAGCCCCAGAGGCCCCTGCAGCTTGTGCGTGTGGATGTACGCTACCACCAGGGGGTGACGGGGCTGGTGATAGGTAGGATATGGACAACATGGGTTTCTATCAAAGGAGTGAGGCTTCCAGTTATTTGTTACAAGTGGGGCAGTGGTTCTCTTTGGGCTTATCTGGGAAGGGCAGACACCCACGGAGGACAGGAAGCAACGTGCCTTTCCAGAGGGGCCTGAGTTTGGGACCTCGTGGCCGTGCAGTCAGCTCAAGCGGAGGGAGGCGTGTGCGTTCTGCCAGTTACCTCTGGGCTATTCCAGTGGGAATGAAGTACCTGGGGACCGGATGTGCAGGGGGTGGGTAAATTCCAACAACATTCACCCAGGGCGGCCTCAAGGCAGGCAGCTGGTGACCCCAGAGCCCTGGAGGCCAGAGGTTCCCCCGTAGGACCTTAGTTTTACCAATTTCACGGAGGGATAGGAAGAGGGGATTGGGTTTCTGTGATGGGTGGTCCTGATGCTCTCCTGACTCGGGTTTCCCTCTTGATAAAAGGAAGAAGGCGGCCAAGCTCCAAATGGGGCCTTAAAATGAAGTGGCGGCAGGCTGGACACGATCACATGTAGAAGGGCTTCCCTTTTTGGTCCTTGTGATTTCCCCAACTACTTACTGGGGGCCCATCTGCATTTCACAGGTCAAATGCATCCAAGGAAGCTGGAACCTTTAGAAGTCGAAGTATTTTGGTCAAGGAGGTAAGAAAATGGGAAGGACGGACTGTGTGCATGGGGGGTGGGCAGTCAGGGGGGGAAGACCCTGAAGCAGCCCCCTCACTTAGGGGAGCAGAGCACGCTGAGCACAGGACCTGGGCCGGCCACACCGAGGGGCGCCCACCCCAGGCTGCACGGCGGTCTTGGCAACGGAGGTCAGCCCGGGGCGGAGGGTGAGGGGACGGCGTTGCCAAGGGCAGGCGCCCACGCTCTCGGGGAACTGCCACAGTTTACACGCAAAAAATCCCAACACAAACTTAAGTGCAGATGAATGCCATCCTGAGTCCCAAAGCACATCTGCCACCAGGCTGCGTGACCACAGGCCTAGGGTGTGGACGCGAGTGCGGCGAGAGCACAGAGGTTGGGAGGAAATTAAGTGCAAAATACCCAACACGAAGCGATGGCTTCGGGGGCCTAGTCAGAGAGGGCGCCCCTGCCTGGAGAGATAGAGAGGCTTCCTTCCCGGGGCTCCCGCCCCTGCCCCCGCCCCCTGGCAGCACAGTTTCCTCGGAGGGCTCCTCGGTGGGCCCCTCGGTGGGCTGGGGATGGCTAGCAGCAGGGGGTGAGACAGGGGCCTGACGGGCACACGCCCTCCCCTGGGAACAAGCCGTCTGCTCTGTCCTGACCTGGCTGCTTGGCCACATCGCGGTGCTGGAGTGTTCCCTGGCCCAGGCCTGGCTTCTGTCCCCCCCTCAGAGGTGACGGTATCATTCCCCAGAGTCGGGTCGAGCACCTTCATCACGGGGTGCCCTGCTCTTCTCTAACGGCGGGGAGGGAGACACCTGGGCTGTGGCTGCCCCACCAGGAAGACGTGTGGAAGAACTCGTGGCATGTCAGGAACCAGGCGCGGAGGGGATGGACGAGGGACGGACCACAGCAAATGCTAAAAATGACGGCGGCTGTACATCAGACCGTCCAGTCAGGGATGGCCCATGGCACTCACGCGTGTGGAGGGTGGCGCTTCTGAGGAGGGAGGCCCAGAGCAGCAGCTCCCCCACGAAGCTGTTTCCCTTCACATGAACCGGTGCGTCCGTCAAGAGTCCCAACGCAGCAGGGCCCCCCCCTCCCCCGACACATGGGGAATCTCAGTGGCTCAGTCTCTAGATTTGGTAATTCCCTTAATTTTGCGACTGGCCTTCGCCCCAGCGCTTGCCTTGGCCAAAGCCCCTCCCGTTGCAGTTTAAGGCAAAAGCTGGGTTCCCTAGGAAAGCAGCAGGAGGGGGCAGGAAAACTGCTCTGGGCGTCGTTCCCCAGTGGCTGAGGCCTGACGCCTCCTCTGGTCCTGGCACGCGTGGGGTGGAGGAGCCCAGGGCTGGGGCCCAGGCTGGATGGCAGGGGAGCGGGGAGCAGGAAACAGGAAGATACTTGCTGAGAAGCTCAGAAAGGCCCAGGCTCTCGCGGTCCAACACCATCCCCAGGACCACTGAGCGGCCCAAGTGTTTGATGATCGCGGGCTTTCCGAGCGAGTGGGTGAGTGGGAATCCTCCGTGTCCTGGGACAGCCCCAGGCGGCCGTGGCGGCGGAGCACGAGCGAGCCGCCCCCCCCAAGGAACTCAGGGACGGGGCGGGCGGGCGTGTGGTGGCGAGGCCGCGCTGGGCCGTCAGATGGTCCGATAGTGCTGCCGCAGCCGGGCCTGCAGGAATTCGTGGGTCAGGTTGTGTCGAGTGATGATCCCAACGATCTAGGACAAGGAGGAAAAGACCCCCGTCACCTGCAGAGCCCACCTGCTGGGGCAGGAACGGGAGTGGACACGGCTGGCCCTGTGCGTCACCGTCAGCAGGGGCGACAGAGGCCCAGCCTGCAGAGTGTGGGGACAGACGTGCCGAGTTGGTCACACCATGTGCTCCAAGGCTCCCGTTTCCAGACGACAAGGAGATCAACAGGTAACTAAGGCTCGTCACCTGGAGGCTAATGGGACAAATTCAGCTCTGAGAGAAATTTGAGTTGGGCCAGCTAAACTCTGAATTTGAGTGTCTTTTTCAACAAGACACACGCTCACTAGCCTTCTCAGTTCTCACCACCTGCCACTGGCTTCAAGTACGTGTGCAAGAGACACAGCCTGATGCAGGCTCCTGCGACCCCGCGACCCTGCCGCGGCTCATAAACACCACCTCTCAGCACCACCTGAGTCCTTGTGATACGGTGACTTATAACAGTAAATACAGACTTGGTCTTCATCCTAGTTCCTGGCATAAAGCTCCAAAAACTTGGAATTAAGTGGTAAGAGTAAGAAAGGCATCCTTCACCATTCATAACGAGCCCCTTTCAACTCTACCTGAGTTTCCATGCACGATAAGCTATTAGAAAGCCCCTGAGGATGGGGGCCCCGTCCCCAGCCCCCATCTGTGCTTGGGGAAGGGCCGGAGTTCGAATCAGTCAGTGTGGCCATGATGTGATCAATCACGTGTACAAAGTTCCTGAACTAGGGGTGCGGGGAGCCCCGACGCGTGGTGACCGGACGGTGCCGGGAGGGAGGGTGCCAGAGGGGGTGTGGAAGCCTGGCACCCTCCCCACATGCCTGCCCCTGCCCCTCATCCCTCTGCCGTTCCCGGGTCACACCCTTCCGTGGTACACCGATCACCTGGTGAGTGAACTGTGTTCCTGAGTTTTAGAACACAGGATCATGGAACCTCCAGCGTACAGCCACCTGGCCAGAAACATAGGGGACAGCCTGGACCTCTGATTGGCATCTGAAGTGGCGGATGGACACAGCCCTTAACGTGACGGGCCTGATGCCATCTCCAGGCTGACGGGATCGGAAGGGAGGTCCAGTGCGGGACGTCCCGCCGGTGTGTGGACAGAACCCTTCACAGCTGCAGCCGCCACTGCTCACGTCTCACCGACGTGACAGGAAGCGTGTTAGAACCGCCCGTGTGCTGGTGTTTCAAGGAACAGTCTGACCCGCTACAACCACACCCACAGAAGAGCAGGCTGGGCCGGGCCTGCGTTCTGCCAGGGGACCCTAGGTTTCACGTCCCGGAGGGAGACTTGGCGACAAACATCAAAGGCCTCAAGAGGGCGATCATGGCAGTGACGTTGAACTACGTGGCCCCCAGCAGGGGACGGCTGGTAAGTGAGTGGACAGCCGGGGGCGGGGGGGGGGGGGGGGGCGGGGNTGAAGGGCCTTTGGAAGACGTGGGGGGGGAGGGGGGGGGGGGGGGGGGGGGGGGGGGGGGGAGATGCCGGAGAGCCCCCGGAAATACCGTAAGTGAATGTTTCCTGTCATGGAAAGGTCTGAACCGTGAGCGTATTAAACAGTACAGGCAGTGGTAACGCTCTCATGAAGACGATTCTTAAATCTCTACTTCTAGATGCAGAGGGACAAAGAAAAAGGAGCTACCTTGAGAAGCCAGAGTGGCGACCTCTGTAGAGATAAGAGGTTGGTTATTTATTTTTTGTTTGTATTCCGCTTCTCTATTTTTAAACAGCCAAACGATAACTGTGTAATGAGAAAAACTACAGAGTCTTAACAAAAAAAAAAGTCTGCAACACTGATTACTAATTGTATGCTACTGGATCTTTTAAAACTCTCTAGGCATTTTGCTTGAAATTCTCTTGTTTAACGTTGTAAATGCCCAGAACGGGTGGGGAGCGGACCCTTCCTCCAGGAGGCGCAGGCCTCGCAGGCCTGGCAGAGGGTAAAGAAGAGGAACGTGGGGACAACTGCCCTACGCTTTTGCGCAGCAGCCGTGACCCTGGCGACACCTGCCGGCCGAGCGGAGAGTGTGCGTCAGAAACATGCACGGGGCAGAGGGGGACAGGTCCTCCAAGGGCTGCTTGGAGAAACCAGAAGCCCTGCTGGTTGGGAAGCCCTGACTTGCACGCGGCGGGGACAGGGTCCTTTCTAGAAGGCAGGCACAGCTGCGCGCACAGCGGAAGTCGGACTCACCTCCCCCACAGCATTCACCACCGGCAGGTGCCGCAGGCCCATCGTCCTGAACAGGTTGAAGACTTGGGAGACGTGGGTGTTAGGTGAAACGGTGAAGGGCGAGGGGTTCATGTACGGGGTGACATCCTGCAGAGACGACCACACACGTCACCTGCGGCCCCCTGCACCCTACCCAGGATGAGGTGCAAACAGGCGGAGGAGCAGTGGCCAATTCCTCTCCTGGGCCCCGCCCCAGAGGCACAGCCCTGCTCACCACAATCATGCGCGGGTTCAGCAGAGTGAGGTCCAGGTCGTGGATGTCGGGGTACCGCGGGTAATCCTCAGCCATCTCGGCATAGGAAAGGCGCGGCTGGCTGGCGCTCTGCAATCCCAATGGAGACAGGTCCTTGCACCCGGGACGGCACCGGCAGGGGCGCACTCAGAGCCCCGCCCCCTCCACACCGCCCGCCACGAGAGGCGGTGCAGAACCGGGGGCTCTGCCATGAGAAGCCCTGGTCTGAAGCCAGTTCCCAGCCAGGCCTCATTGTGCCCTCCTCAGCGAGTTTCCTAACGTCTCTCTGACCCTGCTTCTCCTTGTCGGTAAAACGGACGTGGCTTGTCCCGGAGTCTAAGTGGGAGAAGAACTAACAGGTCTCAGGTTGGCGTGTGTCCCTCAAGAGACATGTCTTGAGTCATAACCCCGCTACCTGTGCATGCGGCCACGTGGGAAACGGGCTCTGCACACGAAGGAAGTTCAGATGAGGTCAGACCACACTAGGGTGGGCCCTAGGTCCAAGGACTGGTGTCCTTCTGAGAAGAGGACACAGGGGGAGAAGACCACATGACAACGGAGGCAGAGACGCGAGGGACCTGTCTAAGGTCAAGGAGTGCCGGGGATGACCGGCAGCCGCCGCGGACGAGGAAGGCAAGGAGCCGTTCTCCCCGGGGCCTCCCGGGAGAGCAAGGCCCTGCTGGCGTGTGGGACTGTACTCTGACCTTGAGAACTGTGAAAAGAATAGATTTCTGTTGCTTGCAGCCCCTGGGTTTGTGGCAACTAATTGGACAAAGCAGCTCTGCTCCGTCCCTGGATCCCGAGTCTTCTGGATTTCCCCCAGGCCCTCACTGGGCACCTGGGCCGCTCCCCAGGGGCAAGAGCTGAATCAGGAGAGTCGTTTTGGAAAGTAGGCCTCTGCACAACCTTTTCAGGTTCCCTCTAAAGGGGGCAAAGTGTGTGGGGATGAGTGGGAACACACTCACCCCTGCTTACCTCTACAGAAACCAAATGGAAGAAAGAAAAAAAGAAAATTATGGGGGAATTAACGGGAAAAACATTAAAAAAAAAAACCTGTAAAAAAGTTCACTTATACCAGAAATCAAAGTGTAGAAACTATATTAAAAGTCTAAAGGCAGGGCGCCTGGGTGACTCAATGGGTTAAGCGTCTGCCTTCGGCTCAGGTCATGATCAGAGGGTCCTGGGATCGAGCCTTTTCGGGCTCTATGAGCTCAATGCGGAGCCTGCGTCACCCTCTCCCTCTGCCCCTCCTCTCTCTCTCTCTCACGAATAAAATCTTAAAAAAAAAAGGAAAAAAGAAAAAAAAGAAGAGAAAAGCCTCCAGGCTAAAAAGACACTTGACAAGCAGTGCACAGACTCGGGGGGGGTGACTGGGGCGTCCCCCCACCGCGGTGTCCCCCGAGAGGCACTGAGAGCAGCAGAGGGGCCGTGGGGCCGCACACGCCGCGGGACAGCCGCCCGCCGGCACGCGGGCTCCTCAGGTACTAGCTCTCGTCCCCCCGAGGCACAGGGACTGTGCTCCTGCCACCCTCGTCCCTTCCAGAATCGGAGAGACTCACCGACTGACTTTCCGAGTAACAAACTCCTCGGACGAGCAGGGTGACCAGCTGCGACCGCAGGATCAGGCCGTGGAAGGTCAGAGGGCGGAAGCGCTCCTCCATGGTCCAGTCTTCGCTCGGGGACTGGTCAGGGTATAGGTTGGGGTAGGGAGTGTATCTGTTACATAAAAACCAGACGCTGCCTAGCACACCCTCGGCAGGACTGCTTTGTGCTCTCCCCCACGGCCCCCACCGACTCCCCAGGGCCCCCGGGAGCGCGGGGGCTGCCTCCGTGAGCCCCAGGGGGCAGGTGCGCGGGGGCGGGTGGCCTGTGTTCTCACCTGCGCTCCAGCATCTGCTGCAGGAGGTCCTCCTTCTCGGCCGGCTCCTCGGAGGGGAGGTGCTCGTCACACACGTTCCGCAGCTCACTCGACGGGTACGACTTCATGGACTGGCTACGGCGGCGCTGCTCGCCAGCCCGGGTCAGGATGCTGGATTTCTGGCCGTGGGGGGGGCGGGGACAGAGGCGGGACAGAGGTTTCCATCGGGCAGGCCACCGACTGCTGGCCACGGACACACCACCGCAGCGTCTACCCGGCTTAAGGATTCGGGCGGCAGCGGAGCCGAGCGTGTGCTGACACAGGAAGTGCGAGGCGTCTTCACGGTGGCTCAGGGGCTTGGGCCTGACCCCCCTACTCACTCTCCAGGGGGAGCGGCTCTCCCACGTTGTGATGTGGTGGGATGGACAGTGTACGCGCCCCGGCCCCAGAGCCACAGGGGCTCACGCCCGAGTAGTGAGGGACTCTGCCTCCGCCTGGATTTCAACTCAGGAGCAAAGGCGAGCGCCCCTGCCCCCATCACCCTCCAGGGTGTCTGCAAGTTGCCTGCACGCCCGGCGGGCCGCCTCTGGTCCTCCTCCCTCCTGTGGGTCCTGCAGCTTCCAGCCCATTTCTGTTTCTGTCTTAAGTAGGCCAAAGTCCACTTCTGTCACAGGCAACCCCGGGAACCTCCTGATACTACTTATACACCGTAATGAATGCTGATTAAAACAAAAAATCCATCTGCACGCTTGCTGGGGTGAGAATGGACACATGTCCAGACGGCCCAACGACGTCCACACTCGCTATCGTGTCTACACTCCCTGCACACAGAACAAAGGGGCGGATTCTCCCCGAGAGCCCACCAGTGCCCCCATTTGTGAGGTGCAGCAGGCGCTAGGTCAGCGCATGCACCAAAGAGTGGCTTATTTCTCGCCCACCGTTCCTCTCGGGCTGCTGTACCTTGAACTTGATGTTGTTACTGATGAGCTGGTTGCCCTTCATGAACTCCTTCTCGTTGCCACGGTTCTCCGTGACCACTGGGAAGGCGTGGTGGACCGTGGTGCGCAGGATGCTGACCAGAGACTGGATGCGGGTGTGCGGGTACACGTAGGTCAGGTTGGGCTCCATGATGTCACTGGCTCTCAGCCTGGGGGACAGAGGAAAGCCGACCCGCTCACGAGAGAGCCTGCAGTATCCCAGGAGCGAGCCCCGGCTCCCCTGCACGGCCCGGACCACTGTGCTCCCTCTTCTGAGCCAGCTCCAGTTGTTCTTTCAACACATGCATTCCTCCGTACTTCTAGCCTGGTGCAAATGTCCTTCCCCATGCCTGCAATGCCCTTCCCTACTCTGCCAAATTGGTGGGCCTTCCCCCAGCTCATTGTGAGATGTCTCCTCACCACAAAACCCATCTACTTGCCCAGGTGATTAGCCATCTCCTCCTCAGCCCTCCACGCACATTCCTCATATTATCACTGAATTGCTAATACTACCAGAATTAAAAAAGAAAAAAAAAAAAAAGCTTGGGGTGTCCCTTTAAGTCAGGTGGCAACTGCAGGTCCCAGGTCAAATCTGGCTTCTCCCTCTCATTTACTATCACCTATGGCTCCATCCGTGCTGCACTGACCGAGCGGAGGAAGTGAAATGGAGGCCACGTGGTCAGCAAAGCTGCAAATACTTATTATCCAACCCCTTACAGAAGTTTGCTGACCCTTCTGCTGGACTACAAGGGCCCTGTGGGGTCCCTGGACACAAGAGGCCCAAACAACTTGTGGGCTGATGGATAAATTGGCGATTATGCCCAGAATAATACCCGACAGCATGACATTTCGTGAGGCACGTGTGAGGCAGGCTGGTTCTCCCTCATGGGACTTATAGCAGACCCCTGGCGGAAATGGGCAATCATAACACAGACCTGATGGAGCCCTCCTTTCAGGTCCAACCACAAGGCCACAGGAGCCACACCAAACCATGCGGGAGCCACACCAAACACGCCTCCGCCCCCCAGTTCCCCACCACACCCAGCTGCTTCCCATAGTTATCTACCGGTTCACTGGACATCCACCCCAGAATCTTAATCACCACTCCCCACCCTGATGCACACACCCTTTGCAGCCCAAGATCATAAACCAGAACAGAAGAGAAGGAAAGCACAGTCTCACTTGTCCATTTCTGCCTCCGTCTCCCATTCCAGAAGTGGCACACCTCGCAAACCCACGTGGATATCGTAAATGCCCTTGTTGAAAAAGTCCCCTGTCCATTTGGCCACCTGAAACACAAAACAAAGACTTGAAAAGAGACTGTGGGGGAGTGAACTTGACCCTGCACTGGAGACAGGCCTGGAAGGGGAGCACTCACCATCAGAGTGATCATAATGGGGAGCCCGTACGTAATCTCGTTGGTAGATTCGATGAGGATGACCGTGAGGCTGATGGTCATGCGGACGACCCCGCCCAGGAAAGCTGCGGCACCGATCAGGGCGAAGGTCCCCGAGTAGATGTGGCCCAGGCCGATGTAGCTGGGCAAGAAAGAAGCCAAGACCATGGCTTGGAATCACAAGCTTCGTACACTTGTGCCCGTGCACACCTGGGCATCCTCACACATGTACACACTTACCTTTTGAGCACATTGGCAACTAGACGTCCAAAAGCAGCTCCACAAAGCAGGGAAGGCACAAAAAGGCCACTTGGAACCGAAATGCCGTAGGTCCAACAGGCAAGCAGGAAATAGAGAGCGAAGAACAAGGCCAGAGTGACGGGGCTAAAAGTACCTGCGACGCAAGAACCCACGTGAGTCCCGCCACCAGACACCACCAAGGCCCGCCGGGCTGCCCTGGCCCCTTCCCGGTCCTTCCACACCCACTGGTTCACCTCCATCACTGGAGGCAGACACGCCAGCCTTGTTGGGGTTGCTAGGACAAAGGAAAAGTTCTATTTTGCTCAGAACTGAGGGTAAGCCTGGCTGGGTCTGGGAGCCAACAGCAGAGGCAGAGGAATCATTATCTGCTCCCTGCAGAAAAAAGATCGTTAACCCAAGAACGGGCAGGTTCACGGATACTCACTCTCCTGGTGAAAAAGCTGAAGGATGGCAGACTCCTGCGGATTGAAGAAGAGTGTGGCCATGTCATTGTAGGTCTCATTGGGACAAAAAAAGGTCTTGATACTTGAGTTGACGTCTTCTGATGTGACCTAACACACAGAAAATCAGTATGAGGTCAGTATAAAGTCAGTATACCTGACCAGGGCATTCAACGTCTCGGAGCGGGAGATTCCTGGTGAGGCTGAGAAAGTGTGGCTTGCAAGCTTCACCCGGAAATGAAAACAGGTGGGAAAGAATCGATCTCTAGCCAAGAGCAGCCAACTGTGACACTACATTCCTTACGCTTTGAGAAGGAAAGAATCGGGATGAGGGATCTCGAGTTAAGACCATGAAATTCACCATGGATCTGGCTCTGCTTCCTCTCGCAGCGCTCAATTTTCTCAGTGCTACTGCTGGAAGCCTGGCCCGAGAGCCCCATGCACCGTGAAGTGTGGATGGAGACGGCCGTGGGAAGTGGGGCAGTGCCCTCTCCTGGGGGAACCTGGCAGGGAGGAGCTGCCAAATGAGCAACGTGTGTGGCTCAGGAACGAGGTGGCGACCGCGGAATGATCCACGCATGCAGTGTTTCCTAAACTGTGTCGGGAGGAATCCCAGTCCTGCACGCTCTCTGGGCAGAGTCCTGCAGTCGAATTGCTGAGATGCATCCCAGCCCTTGCTGGAGATCAGAGAACCAGCTGGAGACAGAGCAGAGGCTCTGGCATCAGACGGACTTGCCTCGGACCCATGGGAGCGACATCTCATCCCAGGAAGCTTCGGCAGCCTCACCTGTGAAATGCAGGTAATGCCGACCCCGTGGGGTGCATCACTAGCTGAGAGATAACGGTCAAGACCTCATTTCGTGGGGCACCTGGGTGGCTTAGTGGGTTACGTGTCTGTTTTCAGCTCAGGTCATGATCCTGGGATCAAGCCCCGCATCATCGGGCGCCCTGCTCAGGGGGGAGCCCGCTTCTCCCTCTCTCTCTGCTGCGCTCTCTCTCTCACAAATAAATGATTAAAATCTTAAAAAAAAAACAACTTTATCTCCATTTTCTGCCCTGTAAAGTGGGGATAACAACATCAGCCAACACGGCAGTGGTTAAGGACGAAGTGCAGCCATGCCCGGGAGGCGCTCAGCGGAACAGCTGGCACATGACACACGTCCAGACGCCTGTAGCGCGACGGGGTGGTAAGTGCCCGGTGTGCTCCTGGATCAGAGCAACCCACTGGAGTCTGGCTAACCCATTAGACCACAGGGTTCTTTCCCATTTGTGACTCACAGGTATCAGTGTTCCGCAGAATGTGTTTGGAAAATATTGGTCTGGTAATGAGGGAGCCCCAGGACTTCCGAGTAACGGGCTGGTAAATGTTTTCTACAAAAAGCCACATAGTAAATATTTCAGATTTTATTGGCCACGCAGAGTCTCTGTTGCACATTCTTCTTCTTTTTTTTCTTAAACACTCTCTAAAAATGTGAAAACCTTTCTTACCTCGGGGGCCATACAAAAACAAGCATATGCCAAAGGTCAAATCTGGCCCGCGGGCCGCAGTTTGCCGAGCCCTGATCTAATCCATGCTGCTGTGTTCATGGACGTTGCTGGGGATGCCAAAGGACAGCCATCCAAGATGAAGCCCCCAACAAGGCCCTGAGGGATGTGAGTGGCTACTCAGGGACAACAGGAAGACCAGGTGCTTTGGGGACACTCCCAAGCCTCTACCCTAGGGGCCAGAACCGTGCCTCTGCCTGGCCACATGCAGCTCTCAGACCCACAGGCTTGGACCAAAAATTGCAGGGCAGAGTGAGCTCCAATACCTCCTTCACTGTCCCTGCTCTTCCAGGGAAAGATTCTAGAAAATACTATATACTCCTAAGAAGAGAGAAGGAGAAACGGAAAAAGAAGGTAAGCCAGTAAATGACCTTAACCCAGTAAGAAAGAACTAGGAGACACCAGAAGAGCCCACCCTGAGGCAGACATTCCTTTCTCCCCATCTTAAGGGTGATGCTCATGCTCGTGAAGGTGAGGCTGCTGGGCACCTTTCAGGGTGGAAGAGGTAGAAGAGTCAACTGGGGCTTGTTGAAGAAGCAACGGTCTGCTTCCTGAGCTTGTCTCCAGTTAATTTTGTTCAACAGAAAGAGAGTTCACAAAGAGTTCTGTGATGGGGGCGAGTCTTCGTAAGAGTGAAAAAGAGCACGCACACCCTCTTACGTGAAAAGGCAGGTCGATTTCCTCTACCTCTTAGCAGTCTGACACAGGTGGAGAGCAACCAACAAACACATCGATTAGCTCTAGGCAGAGGCAAGTCATACATTTCTGGATTCTTCCTCTTTGGGGGTCTAGGACAAAGGCAGCAGGTGCACAGGGGTTACCTGGAGCTGGAACGAGTCATTACTGATTTGACCCGAAGCAGACATCTGTCGACATTCTCCTAACACCATCGAGGCCATAAACACCACCACGGTGGTTACCACAGACACCAAGAGGCTCTCTAAGACTCTGGAAAGCAAAGCACAGCTGTTACCATACAAGAAAAAGAAGACACCCCAGCCTCGGGAACTAAAAAACACGATCCTGTCTACTCCAACCCTCACTTTCCCAAAGAGCACACGCGCACAGCAGCCCCGAGCCAGTCAGGACACGTGCAGAATTGGTCAGCGACTCGCTCCATTCTAGCAATTTGTACGTTAACGGTGTAGCCAGGAACGTGCGCTGCTACATCCACAGCATCTCTGTCTGAGGAACCAAATGGCCTTCCACTTTAGATCCCGGGCCTAGCGTCACATCGACCCCTCTGACTCTGTCATGTGTCCTCGTGGCTGGGAGGCAACCAGCACCCCTGCTGGAAAGGAAGCTCAGACAGCCTCTCGGCCCGGCTGACAAAGAGAGGAGATCTACAGCCCTCTCTCCATTTTTAGTCTTAGACACGGAGTCAAAGCTGGTGTGGGAAGGAGAATCCGTTCCCATGAGCGCAGCGCCTTCCTCGGGTGAGACGCCTGGTCCACACGAAGCTCAGGGAGCCACGGCAGGCTGGGGGAGGCGAGCAGGTACCTGACGAGCTTAGGTTTCGGGTGCACGTTTCGCATACGGTACTTTGCAAGCCTCTTGTTCAGACAGTTGAATGTGGCTCCCAGGAGGCCCCCAATGACCCCCATCACGACGAAGAAACCCAAATCCATAGCTGTCCAGAGATGACATTTTTTATCAGAGTCAGAGCACTGAGAGAAGGGGCAAGGGAGGGAGAGAGAAAAACCAGAGTGCCCATGAGAACAGGAAGGGACAGAAGCACAGAAGCCAGAAATAAGAAGCGAGCCCGCTTTCCATCTACGTGAGCCAGTGCAGAGCCGGAAGCCTGCCCACACCAAGCACGGAGCACGCACAGGAGACTCCTGGGGCAGAGAAGCCCCACTAGAAGCTCTGCCTACCCTTCTGACCACTGCTCTCTGCTACTTTACTTAAAAACAATTTTCATGTGTCAAGTAAAAAAAAAAAAAACAGAACAAAAAACGCCCAAAAACTATGGAAGAAAGGATGAAACATACCTTAAACTCCCCAAAGTTCAGCAATCCGGGCAGCTGGAAGGAACCCCAACTTCCAAACTGAATCCCAGAACGAAAGAAGTTGAGGGTGAAGGTGGCAGACATGGAACAGAAGAGCTAGGAGACAGGGGACAAACAGAACACTCAGGAGTGACAAGACCGAGCTTCTCCTGGGCGCGGCCTCAGAAAACCCACCGCCCCCTGCAGAAGCCCACACCTCTGGGTCTGGACACAGAGCCCTGGTAACCACCGCACTGAGCCCTCCTCGGGTGTCAGGACTGCAAGGCGGGCTGTGAGAAGTTCGCATTCAGTGGCCTATTGCGAGTCTCTTCCTTCAGAGCCAGTTGTGGACTAGACCTGGTGCCCGAAAAGGAGCAGTGACCACAAGAGGAGCGACACACTAGTCTGAGGGAGGAGACTAGGGAGGGTTCAAGTCCAGACTCTGCCACTGCCTGCCCCGGACCCCAGCCAGTCTCCCATTTTCAGGCCAGATGGTTCATCAAGAGAACAATGGCAGTCTGATTTGCAGATGGGGGGCCTTGGTATGGAAAGGACAGGAAAGTCTATGGTTTGGAGATTATGCATCTAGAGCAAAGGAATTTCTAATAAAGTCAACCCTCCTGGTCTCATCAAAATGACAGGTGACTGTACCAAGTCAGAGATGTCCACTTTAGTTTTGCGGGGAGGAGGGCTGGCTAAATTTAGGAGATGTTTTCACTAAAAGTCCTCCTTACCACTTTCCACGTGAGCCCCTGGTTCCAGAAGGATGAGCCCTCTTCCAGACTGAACAGGGTGCCCCCAATGGGGGCCCCGAAAGCTGCAGCAACTCCGGCAGCCGCCCCTGCTGATACAAAGTCCCGCTTGTCTCTGTGGGGAGAACAGAGGGCTGGTTTACCCAAAAAAAAGAGTCCTCAGGCTGCGAAAGGCAGGTGTTCACTTCCTTGTCCACCAACATCATGTCTCGTGACCCACGAACAGTCAGGGTTTATGAAGGGCAGGCCGATTCCCCAGCAAATACGGTTTCCCTAAGAGCCAACCGCTCGCCTGAGGCAGACGGGGTCCCTGACGTCAGTCTGCTCTGAACGTGGGATCTCAGCCAGCAGCTGAGGCGGCCGAGCCACACTCTCACTGGATCTTTCTCCCAGAAAGCTACAGCACAGTGACAATGTCAGGACCGGGTAACGGGGACCCGCAGGAATCTCACAGGGTGAAGATGAGCACCTTCCAACCCAGAAAGGTGGCGGACCAAGTGTATCATTTTGGAAAAGAAATCACATTTGAGATAATATGCTTGTGGACTTCCCTGGTCGTGTTTCAATACTGGACCATCTTCTTCATTGCCTGAGATGGTCCTAGGCCTTATGTCACGACATGATAGAAGCCATGAAGCCAGCCTGGCCCTCATGCATACTTTCAGGAGCATTCCAACATCCCCCCCTACACACACTCTGACGGGTGGGGTCCGCACGCAGCCTGCTCCCCAGGGCAGCCCGGGAGCCAGCTGCGGTGACGGCAGTGGGGCTGAGTGGCAGCAAATGAACTGGGTTGGGTTTCCATACCTGTCACTTCGGAAATAGGGGAAGTTAAACTGGATCTTCCGTAAGGAGATGCTCTGAAACTAGAGGAAGAGAAAACAAAGTGAGGTTGGGGTGGGGGGGGGTGGGCACAGGGACCAGAGCTGCAGGAACCCCAGGCACCAGAAAGTCCCCTTTGCTTGAGGACACCCAGGCAGATGTGCTGCAAGAAGGAAGAGGCCAGAACCGCAACGTGGGGGGAAAAAAAGACAATACTTCTGGAAGGAACTTCTTTTCCTGCCCCCCATATTTCTAGGATCTTTGGAAATCACATTCGGTACAGTCAACGAGTCAGAAAGAGAAAGGGGAAACTGCTGGGTGGACGCAGGAACGGAAAGCTGCTGCGGAAGACAAGTGGGCTCTGCTCAGGGGGCGTCAGTACGGAAGGGGCCCAAAGAGCCGGCTTCCAGTGAGCCCAGCGGGTTCTCACGCTGCTGCCCCGTCCTCACCTGGCCTCCTTCCGCCTCTCGGCTCACTTCTGGGAGGCTGGGGCCTGCTGTAAAGGAGGGGATGCAGTAATGAGAGAGAGAGAGAGAGAGAGACCAACAGATAGGCTCTGGATGAAAGAGTCTTCTATCCTTTGCGCCAACAACCCGCAGCCGCAGTGATACCCTCCCCTCAGAGCACGAGAGCTCACCGAGCTCACTGTCTACAATGGGCGGTTCAAAGAACAGAGTCGTCTCAAACTTGCAGCCGGGAGTCTGAGAAACCCTTAAAAGGGGGCCTCTGGAGTCCCGAGCCAGATCTAAGCCTTGGTTTCCTCAACTGAGGATGGGGAGGACTCGGACAACCAAACCCTGGAGGTGGTTTTAAAGAAGAAAGAAGCGGGGCGCCTGGGTGGCTCAGTGGGTTAAGCCTCTGCCTTAGGCTCAGGTCATGATCTCAGGGTCCTGGGATCGAGCCCTGCATCGGGCTCTCTGCTCAGCAGGGAGCCTGCTTCCTCCTCTCTCTCTGCCTGCCTTTCTGCCTACTTGTGCTCTCTCTGTCAAATAAATAAAAATAAAATAAAGAAGAAAGCAGCTGGACCGCAGGGAGTCTGGCCCAGAGAGCATGTCGGCAAACAGGACTGTGCTCCTGCAAATGGCCTCACCACAGACCTGGGCCTGGAACTGCCTCGGTCAGTGCTCCCAGCCCTTCAGGGTTTGGGCACGCGGAGGTGATCCATCGACCACCTGATGGGCAGGTGCTCAGAACTGGCTGTGGACGCACCAGGTGACTTTCATTTGAACAGACTTTGTCTGTGTCCCATCGCTGCTGTGAGTACTCAGCAGGGTCTTGGTAAAACCGGGGGTACCAGTTCCCCTCTCTGCTGGGTGATGGGACACTTTCACACCCACCCAAATGGATATCAGCTTCCAAGGCCACGTTAGGTGCTCCCTGTGGACGTGTTATGAACTCAACCATGCACATGGCCTTCCCAGGGGCCCCCTCTGAGGGATGTACCCTCCCAGCCCACCAGCTCTTACCTGAGGGAGGCCGGCTCCCACCACTGCTCCACTGTGGATCATGGGGCCCTCCTTCCCCACAAAGAGCCCTGGGAACAGGTGGAAAACGGGGCGACCATCAGTCAGCACGGAAAGCTCTCTTGGTTAGGAGACCTCTGCTAGGTAGACCTTTCTCTCGACAACTGTACAGCAGAGGCGATTACGTTACTTTGTAAGAGAAAGAGTCAAATTCTCATCAAATCAGAAAAAATACTCTTTAATATGAGCAGTCAGAAAACTATAGCCTGTGGGCCAGGACAGGCTCAATGCCTGTTTCTACAGCCCGAGCACTCTGAATGGTTTTTACATTCTCACGTAGACCTATTTCAAATGATTATATATGTTTAAGAACCTACATCGTATCTCCCATTTTGCCTCTTGGCCCATCAGGCCCAAAATATTTGCTGTCTGGCTATTTACACAAAAAGCTTGCTGACTCTGCTAAAAGCCAACCCCACGAACCAAATGAACGGTCATTTCACTTCAAAACTAAATGTGCGTTAGTCAGCTATCTCTGACTGGTAACCTACAGGGTCTACATTTAAAAAATAACCCATCAAAAAAGAGTGCAGAGATCTGTTTGAGGACAGGTCCTTCAAATCCAAATCTACTTAATTTATACACCCAGCGCTTCTTGTCACCTTCACCCCGAGGTACCTGGAAGGCTAAAAGTCAGAAAGGCCCTCCTCACCTCCAGCCACACTGAACAGCACTCCGAAGACTTTGCAGAGCAGGGTCCGGAGACGGACAATGCCGGGCACCTTCACACCGTTCAGATAGCATTTGATTTCGGGGATCCCGGAACCTGCTGCCACTGGCTGATGGGGGAGAGAAGGATGCCCATGAATTCGAAATCCACGGCCTTGTGGCTTACCGGCAACAACCGCGCCAGACGAGGGGGAACCGACCTTCTTCCTCAGCAGCGTCAGCATCCCCTGGTGGGCCTGTTAAGACAGATGCTGGGCCCCACCCTGGGTTTCTGGCCCAGCTGCGTTCCTGTCAAGCACCGGTGGTTCGGCAGCACCCAGGGGCCTTGTATCTACCGACGCAGGCACTGAACTTACACGCCACTTCCCGACATTCTGATCTCATTCACTTGAGCTAGGTAGCAGCCATTCTTTCAAGTTAGTCTTAAAGTATTTTAAAGTCACTTAAAGTCATTTTTAATGTTGCCCAGGTGATTCTAACGTGCCGCCGAGGCTGAGATCCCACCTCCTAATGGGGACTTTTCCTCCGGCATCTCACCAGAGGCGGAAACCTTTACTTTCACAAACAGCTCCAAGTGTGGGAGAGGCCATTCCAAGTCTAATTCAATTTCCTGACATTCCAGAAGGGGAGATGGAGGAATCCAAAACCTCATCAGCCAAAAGGCCAACACCCACACCACCTCACCTCGATCAGGACGAGAATGCTTGCCAAGAAGACGAAAGTCAAGTTGAAACCCAAGAGCTCAAGGAGGGACAGGGCAAGGCAGCCTTTCTGGCTGCATTCCTCCACCGCTAGGGAACCGGGGTTAAGGAAAACATGCTTTCCCGTCAGGGGCATTCCTACCATCACCGGTAGGACATGGTGCGGTGTCTCTTCTTCTAAAATATATTGGCTGCTTACTGCACATCTTCCCACTCTCCATGTGTAAACTTAAAAAACAAAAGCAACGAAAACCCTGTCCGAGGGGCATCTGGGTGGTTCAGTTGGTTGAGCATCAGTCGCGACTCTAGATTTCGGCTCAGGTCATGACCTCAGGATTGTGAGATTGAGCCCCACATCAGCTCCACGTTCAGCAGTAAGTCTGCTTAAGAGTCTCCCTCAAATAAATAAATCTCGCCCCCACCAAAGAAATCTTTAAAAAAATAAAACCTGTCTTGAGAGGTCTTCTACATCAGGAACCATTTTCTAAATTTATTTTTATTTTTTAAAAATATTTTATTTTTAAATAATCTCTACACACCCAACATGGGGCTTGAACTCACAATCCCCAGATCAAGAGTTGCATGCTCCACTGGAAGCCAGCCAGGTGCCCAGGAACTATTTTTAATTTATGAAATACGGATGTGGCAAAGACAAAGGCAAAGGAAATGTAGAAAAAATTAAATCTCCTTACAACTTGGATGGACAAACACTTGAGGTAGGCAGAGTGACCTTCCTCAGGCAGCTCAACTGAGTCGATGTTAATGCTTTGCTAGAGGCAAAAAGCAACCTGAGCTGGCGGGTAGCCCCACCTCTAGGATCCTGTCTTTAACAAATGAAAATCCCTGGAAACTTCCTTATCTCTACCGTCCCTCCCCAAGATACAGGTTAGCAATCATCCTCCAAGCACATGGCCCACTGATAGCCATCTGAAGGGTCTCAGGACTAAGGTTTTACTAGACAGTACTAAATAACCTTATCTTAGCAGCAGCTAGCCCCTCCAAGTCCTGCAAACCTTGCTTCCCAAATTCCTTAAAGACCTAATGCTATCCCTAACCCTTCCCAATTTAAAAGTAATCAGTCGCGGGCGCCTGGGTGGCTCAGTGGGTTGGGGCCTCTGCTTTCGGCTCAGGTCATGATCTCAGGGTCCTGGGATCGAGGCCCGCATCCGGCTCTCTGCTCGGCAGGGAGCCTGCTTCCCCCTCTCTCTCTGCCTGCCTCTCTGCCTCCTTGTGATCTCTCTCCCTCTGTGAAATAAATAAAATCTTTAAAAATAAATAAATAAATAAATAAATAAATAAATAAAAGTAATCAGTCGCTCCTCACAATCTTGGTACAGCTCTTTCTGCCCACAGGTCCTGTCCCCATGCTTTTAATACAACCAACTTTTTTGTACCAAAATCGTCTTGCGAATCCTTTCTGACCATTTGCTCCTGGATGCTGACATTTCAAATCAATACTTCAAATATCATAAAAAACAACAAACAGCCTTCCCCCCACACCTCTCACGTTGACAAATCTTGGTGTCATGCCGTATTTGCTCCAGGTTTTAAAAATTAAAATGTTAGGGCGCCTGGGTGGCTCAGTGGGTTAAAGCCTCTGCTTTCGGCTCAGGTCATGATCTCAGGGTCCTGGGATCGAGGCCCGCATCGGGCTCTCTGCTCAGCAGGGAGCCTGCTTCCCCCTCGCTCTGCCTGCCTCTCTGCTTCCTTGTGATCTCTCCCCTGCTGTGAAATAAATAAATAAAATCTTTAAAAAAAAAAAAAATTAAAATGTTAGATACCATTTAAAAAAAAAAATCCTGTTTCCTTCTCTCTCTCCCCTGGGAAAAACCACTAACCTGAAATCATTGTGTGTCATCTTTTTTTTGTTTTGTTTTTTAAAGATTTTATTTTTGAGTACTCTCTATACCCAACATGGGGTTTGAACCCACAACCCAGAGATCAAGAGTTGCATGCTCGACCAACTGAGTCATCCAGGCACCCCATTCCCTGTGTATTTTTAGATGTAGCCATTTGTTCTATGTGTTTCTAAAACTAAAATAATGGGATTGTACACTTTATGCACATTCTACACTTCCCTTTCTTCTCTCCTTCAACATGAAGTTTTTGAAAATTGGCCGGGTTGATATACACAGCTCTGGTCCATTCATTTTAACTTCTGCGTAAAATTATACCATACGAACACATTATAATTTTTCCATTCTCCAATTTGGTATGATTTTACCTTCCAGCAATCACAAAGCTGTAACGAACACTTTTACTTATGTCCAAGGTCCACATGAGAAAGATAGACTTGGGAGTCAGGGGAGGTGTACCTTGCTATCTATTTAATTTGCATCTCCTTGGTTAGTGGTGAGGGGAGCCATTTTCTATAGGTTTATTTATTGACCGTTCCATTTTCCTCTTCGGAGAATTGCCTGTTCACATGCTCCGCTCATTTTTCTATTGGGCTGTTTGGGCTTTTTTCTTATTGAGCTGCAGTTCTTCTGATGTTCTAAATACTAATTATTTGTCTCAATGCAGTGAGTAGCCTCTCCTAGGCTGTGGACTTGTTTTCCACTTTCTTTATGGTGTTTTACTGTCATGGTTTGGGGCTTTTTTGTTTGTATGAAAACCAAACTCACTTTGACATGGTCAAGTTTATTGATCTATTCCCGTTCACTTTGTGCCTCCTGGAGTTTTAAGAAACTATTCCCAACTCTTGACATCACACAGTTTCTTAACAGTTTGTTTTGCCTATTTACATCTTCAATCCATCCGGAATTTATGGTACAAAGTAGGGATCTATGTTTTTCCAGACGGATAACCAATGTCCCAGCATCTTTTATTACGTCCATCTCGTCCTCACTGACAGAGCAGTTCCATGAGAAAGTCTATTGGAGTTTTGATTGGGGCTACACTGAATTTATAGATGATTGGGAAGAACAGGAATCTTTGGGGTATTTGTGACTTACCAACCTGACTATGAGTCCCTTTCTCTTAAAGTCTTCCTGTTGTGTCCTTCGATGATAATTAAAAACTTAAGCCGAATGGTTAATAAACAGCTAAACAGTTAATAAGCAGTTAATAAACAGTTAATAAATCCTGTCTCCTATTCTCTAGATAAGAAAACAGGGTCAGAAACTGCTGACCCACGGGAACACCAAGAACTGCGAAAAGGATACACGTCTGTACCACTCCAAACTTGAGCTGGGTGAAGAGGCGCACGAAGAAGTCCACAAAGAGACCCACCTGTGAAGAGCAGGCGAGGCATCACACAGCTTTTCCCTCCGTGGCGCAGGCACTTCGCTCCCAAGCTGGGAGCAACCCCCCGCCCCCGCGCCTTTCCCGGTTGGCACGCGCACGCACAGCACCAAGAGGCAATGAGTGATCGGCTTTCCTGCTCGTCGCTCTGCTGTGCCAGGACGGTCCCTGCAGCCCAGCCCCACCGCCCCTCCAGAGGACAAAGGAAGAGGGCACAGCTAAGCTGAGAGAAGCAGAGTAAAACAAAGGGAAAGGCTGCAGGAAAAGATGTGAAACCCGGGAAGCCCCTCCAGTGACTGGAGAAATCACCCAGGGGTTGGGGGGAAGGCTGCTCAGCACTTTCCGGAGGCAGTTTCAGAGGAACTGCAGTAACATCTTCAGTGATACTGAGCTGGATAAGCACATAGCTTAGGTTATTACTCTGAAAAACACCATTTGCCCAGGTGTATGTGGCTTTTGCATGTTTGTTATTACTACTGATGCTTTATAAGTCACTATTTTGATTTGCAGCCAATGGTTATACCCTGGTAAGTAAGAGAAAACCACTCACATTCCAGTAGTCCACTTTAAGCCCCAAGTCTTTGCTCTGGACTTCATGGGGAACTGGAAGGGCTTGTGATTTGGTGCATTCAGGATCAAAGGCTTCAGGCCTCTGGCCTTCCCTCAAGCCAATGCCCCGAGGCTTTTAAACACTGAAGCAATAGGTTGTGACAGATGGAAGGATAAGAGAGCCAGTAGCAAACGGAGCTGATTGCAAGTCTGCCTTCCAGCAAGAGGGGATGTGAGGGGACGTGAGGGGACTGGTGAAGCTGCTAGCACCGATAAATGGCAGTTCAAAGGAGCGTGATATGAAAGTAGAAGACTAACAAGTAGGTGGCTCATGGTTATGCTTATTACAGGGAAATTTGCAACCAGAAACATATATAGCAAAACAGACACTCTGAAATTCCAATATAACAGTTAAATCAACCCAAGTTCTCCCCATAACAGAATGTTACCAAAGAGGCCTTCTGAATGCCATTTGTCTTAACTAGAAAAATGTTCCTTGACCCCTGAATTTACTGCAGCAAAAATTTGACAAATGCCAGGAAAATAAAACCTGGTCAGCCTTTGTGGCTAGATTATACTAAATACGTGCTTACATTCTATGGGCGTATCACGCAGAATAAAGAATGAGACTTGTAGTCAGTTCCGGTGAGATAAACAGGCCGCTGCTTAGGAATATACATAACCTGTTGGATCCTGACCGTTTGTGTCCCCACCCCCCAAATGTATCTGTTGAAATTCTAACCCCTACTGGGGTGGCATTAGGAGGTGGGGCCTTTTAGGAGATGATTAAGTCCTGAGCGTGGAGCCCTCGGGAATAAGATCATTGGCTTTATGAAAGACCCCCAGAGAGCTCTTGCCCCCTTCTCCCCTGTGAGGACACAGCCAGGAGGCAGGAAGCAGGCCCTCACCAGACACTGATCTGTCGGCACCTTGATCTTGAGCTTCCGGCTTCCAGGACTGGGAGAAATAAACATCTGTTGTTTAAGCCCCTGGCAAGCCTATGGTATTTTTACTACAGCAGCCCCGACGGATGAAGACAGCCTGTCTGAACACTGTAATGATAGAAATCAGACGTGACATGTATCATTTTGACTGGCTGCTGATTTTCCAGTTTCTCTTCCCCAATTTTAAGTGTGGTTAGGTCAGCAGTTAGGATTCCAGGCCTTGTGCTACTACACAATCTGGCAGTGTTTCGTAATCTTTTCTTGTCTGTGATTCATCTGTGAGCAAACTGACTTCAGAACCCTGTGCATTCAGGCACATTCCTCTATCCACAGCCGCCAGCTCTACCTTTTAGATAAAACAAGCAGTGTGCCGGACAGAAGCCCGGACAGCACAATAAATTATTTGAGAACAACGGTGCCCTGCTTACTGGCACGCCACACTAAAGGAAAGGGTGTAGCGGCTGGTTTTGTTCCACTGTGTGGCTTTTTCCCTACAGAGTGACCTCAATTTCCATCAAGTGCTCCCCCGACTATGTTGTCCACCTGACAGAACCGTACCATATCATAAGAGCTAAGTCCTGACCAAGCCTTTGAGTGCTTTAAAGAATACCAGTGTTGTAGGATTCACTTTCATAAAGCAAAAGTGAGAGAAGTGCGGAAAACAGCATTAGGATTATTATTTCGGGGAGAGAAAAGGCAGTCTCTGTTATCACGACAAATGACTTGCCCTTTGACCCACCACGCCCCCATCCCGCCCACCAGGCCCCCATGCCCCTCCTGCTCACCAGCCCAGTGCAGACTCCAATGGCAAACACCACCATCCACTTCACCGCCTCATACCTGCGACCTTTCTGTTCACACAGGGAAAGACAGACTCAGTTTCTTACATGGTTTTGTTGGCAGCAAAGAAGTAGCACATCCTGGCCAACCAGTCTGAGGTTAACTTTCAGAGACAGCAAGCATGGTAGTGGTGTCTAGTATGGCAGCTGCTTTACCATGCCAGAAGGATGAGCTCGAAGAGCCTGGGCCAGGTGCACCGAAGTGGGTACTTTGGTTGGCAGGATGAAGGTCTAAGGAATAAATGCTAACATCTCACGAAAGGGGTTGAAAGCCATGGGGTGAGGCTACCTACAGGAACATTTAGACAGGAAAAGGAAGCCGCTGTAAGCTCTAGTCAGTCCCAAGGGATCAATAAGGCACTCACCTTATTGTCGGTGGTCTCCAAAACTTCCAGGAAAGGGTCATTGATGCAGCGATCATAATCCAAACTCTGAAAGAGAAACGTGAGTAAGAAGGTCACAACCAGATAGGAAGAATTATGGAAACCTGGAAAGGGATAAAGCTTCAGGTTCCTACTACTCAGAAGTGTGGGTGGACAGGGAAACGGACCTGCAGCCCCCCGCTAGGGGCTGGTTGGAAATGCAGAATCTCGGACCTCCGGACCTGCCTCAAGGGAGTCTGCACTTGACGCACGTGAATGTTGCAGCAGCGCTGCTGTAGGTTCATGCTTTGGGAAAAGCTTTCAATTACCTGTCTTTGAACTTCTGCCTCTGCGAAACCTGAAAAGACCTTCGGCTACTGCCAATGTTACCCAACTTATCCCATTACACGAGTAAAAGTTTCAATTAACCGGAACCAAATTAGTTTAGAAAATCATTTAATTATAAGTATCTTTGGTAGTTAGCTTCTACAAGAAAGAGGTTAGTCACAAGACAAACCAACATGGAGAGTATTTTGAAAAGCAACTTTCAGTTCGTGCTAGGAAGAGGCAGAGAGTCACACAGCTCCTAAAACATTTCCCAGCAGTGTTCCTTCGACTCTCCTCCCCAGAATACAGATATTCTGCAAAAAATCTGCCTGTGTGCCAGAGACATCTTGAGAAACAATTCAAAGGAACTAATTTTATTTCTTCTTGTGTTTTCTAAGAGAGGCAGCTGTCTGGCAACAAAGGAAAATGGTCTGCTGTGCGTGCTCTTCTTCCTAAACCTGCTGCTACTGACACATCAGCCGGTGAACAAACTAGACACTGGCCCGGTGGCCACACTCTGTGCAAGACTTAGCAGCCGGCCGAGCACAGGTGTGACATGGGACTATTTATAGTCCATCTGTATCTACACCCAAAGTCCAAATCCCTTTTTCAAAAATGTCCTGGGGCATAAGCAGACAACTTATGAAATCAATGATCGAACATCCAAACACGGGAGACTATAAAATAATTATGAAAGGTCCACGGAGGCAGACATGGAAAACGTGCAAAAATTATTAAGTAAAAGAATGGGGCGCCTAACACCAGAACATCAATCCTTTCTTTCTTTAAAATTGAATTTGACACTTTGTAAATATGAACCGAAGGACTATACAATCTGTTCTTAAAATCAGTTACTGTTTACTTCTCCTTTGTGATGACTAACTTCCTTTTTAATTCTGCTGTATTCTGCTCCTTGGTGCAGGGGGAGGGGGGCAACAACTCTTTAAAAAAATAAAATCTGTAGAGGGGTGTCCTGCAGGGCTGCCCGAGGTTATGAGGTTATAAATGGCCTACGGTCACAGGGGTAAGCAGGGCTGAAAGGCGACCCAAGTTCAACCAGGAAGGACACCTCGGTGCTCCCACAGGCAGCACCCTCAATGGGCCTGGAGGTAGGGGATTTGCTGTGGCCCAGAGGGAGAGGCCCTTTATTCTAAGTCCTCTGCTCTGAGGGATGCCTTTTTCTAATTCAAAAGAGCAACACAGGCTCTGTGACCTGCATGAAAACATCACTATTAACAGCCCCACTCCACGGGCAGAGAATTATTGTTAACCAATCCACCTAGGATGAGAACGGATGTCAGACCAGGGATTCTAACCGGTCAAGAAGGTGCAGTGAACTCTTAGTAACGCAGGGAGGAGAAAGAGCACATTTTGGAAAGATTTTCAACAGGAGGGTTTTCTAGTTGATCCCTCATAAAATCTGAGCAGACTTCTCCGAGTGTCTAGCTAAATTTGCTTTTATACAAAGCAAATGTTCTGAAGAAGCTCATACTTGAAGACAGTTCATCAAGAAATATTAATAACTCACACGAAACATTAACCCATAAAATTTACATAAACATGCACATCAGGTAAAAGTAAATGCATTTCAAATACAAGTGCAATTTAGTAAAAGGAGCCATGGAGCCTTGGGAACAGCAGGGTCAATGGAGCAGAGAAGTCATAGTGAGTTCCAGGGAGTAGATGAAGGTTGCCAGAAAGTTCCAGTCATGGTCACACAGTCAGGGTGACATCACTGGGTTCAGTGAGGGAGTGTAAGGTGACAGCACAATATGGGGCTTCTTATACTAATTCTTGCAAACCTCTCAGCTATGTGCAAGGAGACAAATATCTTAGAAATATGGGAAAATACATCAGTAGATACTGTGCTTTTTGATTTTGACTCATTAAAAGCATTCCCATCAATATAGCATATTAAACTAGACCATGGTGGTGCAATTGGCAAATTCCAGAGTTCTAAAAATTATTCCTTCAAGTAAACTGCAAGGGAAAAAAAGATGAAGGAGGAATTTACAGATTAAAAAAATTTTAAAGGGCGGCACCTGGTGGGCTCGGTTGGTAGAGCTTGCAACTCTTGACCCTGGGGTTGTGAGTCTGAGCCCCATGTTGGGGGCAGAGATTATTTAAAAAAAAAAAAAAAAGTTTAAGGAAAATTTAAAAGTAATCAAACAAATGCAATGTGAGGACCTTATTGGGAACTGGATTCAAACAATAATAATAAGTAATAACTAATGATAATTTAAAAATTATATGACATTTATAAGACAACTGGAAAATCTGAACACTGGATATTTAATATCAAGGCATTATTGTTAATTTCTTTGGTATGAAAATAGTATTGTGTGTGCTAAAAAAAATCCTCATCCTCTAGAGATGTGTGTTGAATTATTTATGGGTAAAATGATGTGATGTGTAGAATTTTCTTCAACGTAATATGGGAAGGGGATGGGAGCCAGATGAAACGAGGTTGGGCATGAGCTGAATGACTGCTGAAACTGATGAGTACGGGGGTTTCAATATGCTATTCTGCCCATTCTTCTTATGTTTGAAATTCTCTATAAAGTTTTTTCTTAAAAAATTCCATGTTGGGCGCCTGGGTGGCTCAGTGGGTTAAAGCCGCTGCCTTCGGCTCAGGTCATGATCCCAGGATCCTGGGATCGAGGCCCACGTCGGGCTCTCTGCTCAGCAGGGAGCCTGCTTCCTCCTCTCTCCTCTCTCTCTGCCTGCCTCTCTGCCTACTTGTGATCTCTCTCTCTGTGTCAAATGAATAAATTAAAAAAAAAAATCTTTAAAAAAAAAAAAAAATTCCATGTTATGGGCACCTGGGTGACTCAGTCATTAAGCATCTGCCTTCGGCTCAGGTCATGATCCCAGGGTCCTGGGATTGAGCCCCGCATCAGGCTCCCTGCTCAGTGGGAAGCCTGGTTCTCCCTCTCCCATTCCCTCTGCTTCGTTCCCTCTCTCGCTGTGTCTCTCTCTCTGTCAGATAAATAAATAAAATCTTTTAAAAAAAAATTCCATGTTATACTAATAAATCCTAATAGTTCCACTAGATTCTAGAGCAAAAGATAAAATATTAAAAAAGAAAATTAGTCTGAATGTGTTAATTGCCCTAAAATATTGAATTTTTAAAGTCTACGTGACTTTTTTTTAAAAAAGGTTTTATTTATTTATTTGAGAGAGACACTGTGAGTGTGAGCATGAGCGGGGGAAGGAAGCAGAGGGTGAGGGAGAAGCAGGCTCCCCACTGAGCAAGGAGCCCCATATGGGACTCAATCCCAGCACCCTGGGGTCATGACCTGAGCTTAACGCACTGAGCTACCCATACTCTCCTGTGTGTGTGACACTTTCAAAAAAGCATTAAACATACAAGATTAACCACACTTCTCGGAATTGCTCAAAGAAGCAATTAAGGATGAAGAAAAACAGTTAAGACTAGTTTACCATATAGAAAAATCACATTACATAAAATTGTGGCATAATTAAAGAGTATTCCTCAATTTGAAAAGATACTGTAGAAATGTATTAGCAATACAAAGACTGCTTTCAAATTGAGAAAACATGCTAAAATTGTGTATGTCGCAGAATCTCGCTTCTGTTATTTCAAAAAAGTGGGAATGGAAGCATGGAAAAGGGTATTCAGTAAGGTTCACAGTTATCTTTTAATGGGTGGGGTTATGGGTTATTCTCTAGCTTCCTTTTGTAAACAGCTTAAGAATTCTCTATCAGAACCATGACCTGTTTTTGTTATTTCAAAAGTCACAGAAACATTATCAGAAACTGATTAAATGATAAAAAAGCAAACTTGTTTGGTTTTATTCCAGCAGCTCTGGCCTTACTAAACACACACACCCTTAGGGTCCCATACTTGAACTACAACCAAGAGCATTTCAGAGAGAAGCTGGGCAGTAAAACAACCATCTGACAAGTTCTCTAAGAAGAGGAGGAAGGTCTCCTGTCCCACACCTGTTATGAGCACACACTGTCAGTTGCTTTCACTCTCGGTTTCTAGTTGTAAAAGCAAACAGTTTAATGGCAAACATGCCACAGAACTATGAATGCATAGAAGAGACACACCAGACCCTGTTTTGGGGTCAGGGTGAGAAAGGGCTTGTCAAACAGTCCCTTTCAGAGAGGGAAATTACCTCTTACCCATTCACTCCCTGGGAGAGACAAAGAGCATCTCTCCTTAGAATCCAAATGCTTTTGTCTGAAGTGACCAGCTCACTCACTGCTCTTGTTATCCCAGGCAGCAACTAAGAATCTCACCTCATAGTCCTTCCTTGGAAGGATCTCATCCTCCTCCTCCTGTGTTTCTCCAAGGATGGTCTAGAAAATAGATCCACAGAATGGTTAAATATTCGAATGGTTAAGAGTAGAAAGAAACAGAAATATTTACTGAAATTTGTTGCTAATTTCCAAATCATCTGGAACTATTATCAAATGGGAACAAGGTCTCAAAAAAACACTTTGGGGATGGGGGTGATGTCAGTGGCTATAGTCATCCAGCTGAGTTCTTCGCTTCTACTGATACGTTCTCCAAATAACTACTCTTGCCTTCAGGACACCTCAAAGATCTCCCAGGCCAGATAAAGGAGAAAAGAAAAAAAAATTCAGGATCCATCAGACAATGTACTGAATCTGCAAACAGAAGGGACCTGTCAACTCGGACACAGCAACTCAAGTTTTCCCAGGGTGCTTTGCAGAGGGAAGCTGGATTACCAATGACCCAGAAAAGGTGAGGGATACAGTGAGGAAGGCTGGAGAAACTAAGCCAGCTGCTTGATAAGCACCAAGTCCAGGGAAGGGGCTCATTCTGAAAACCCTCGTTTCATTCAAAACTCCTTTCCCATGGAAATAAATGAAAACACGGATGGGATTAACCGGAGCGGGCCTGGATTCTCCCTCAGCTTCCAGGGAGGGGTTATGAGAAAAGACCCCAGACTTGGGCCCGGGAAGCGCGGCAGACGCTTCGAGAGAGCCGAGGATGCGGCGCCCGGGCCCCACCCTCTGCCACCTGAGGCCCCAGCTCTGCCCGGCCCCACCCCCGGCAACGCCTCTCGCCGTCCCTTGGCAACCGCCCCCTCCCCAGCTGGGCTCCGCCCGCTCCTTACCAGCTCCTCGGGGGTGCGGGTCTCACGCTCACCGCAGCAGCAGCACCACCTGCAGCAGCAGCACAGGGACCCCCTGCACCCCGCCATCTCCCTCCTTTACTGCCACTCTGGAACCCTCCGCCAACCCCCTCCCCACCCAGAACCCGCGCCTCACGTGACTGGCCCCGACAGTGTCACGTGGTCCTCTCGAGCTAGGGACGGAGACAGGGAGTGGCTGCGGACGGGTGGGACGAGGGCCCGCGTCACATGACGGTGGAAGGCCCGCTTCCAACGATACCTCTGGGCGCGGCCATGTTGGGGACGGAGCTTCCGGTCGCCCGCACGGATGGTTTCCGCCCTCTGGTCCCGCCTCCCTCAGCAACCTGACACCTGCGCCGCGCCCCGCCCCCGCGCGCCGCGCCCCGCCCCCCTCCGCACGCGCGCACACACTGGTCAAGCAGCTGCTGCGGGCGCGCGCGCTCTGAGTCACCCGCGACCGCAGGGTGAGTGGAGGCGAGGCGTGGGGTCGCTAGGGAGGGATATCCGGGAAGTGGGGAACCACCCACCCGGGGGCGGGGAGCGAGGAGGGACGCCCGCCCTTCGAGGCGGTGGGCTCCTGCCGCTCTGCGCCAGCCCTGCGGTGGGGGCTGGTGTAACCTCCAGGGGCTGCGACCGCCAGGGACTTCCAGCCCTGACGGGAAGACTCACTTTCGGTCCCCGGCTTGAACGGAGGGGACCCCGGGGAGGAGGCGCCCCTGAGACGGGAGTAGTGACCCAGCCCCTTGGGACCGGATCTGGGCCGGGGTCCCCGCCCCCACCCTGACCCAGTGGCCGGGTGACTCCGTTCGTGGTCTTTCCGGCTCCCGCCCTCTACACCTGCCTCCAGCTGAGCACCTGTAGGCCGCCGGCACCGCAGTCTCCGGCGCCCACTGCATCGCGCTGAGCCCAGGGGTCCACCCCGGCCCTTCGGGGCGGGGTGGGTTTCGTATTCGCGCGCTGCCCAGTGCTCGGCACAGGTGAAGTGGTCGGTAAATGGCAGAGGGTTATCTAGAGAACAGCGCTTGACCCATTGGCGCCGAGTGCTGGCTGTGATGGCTGTGTGCTGGGTGGGCATGGGGGATGCCACAGGCAGGATATTGGGCCCTGGTCTCAGGGAACTGGGAGGTTGGAGAAGAGACACAACTGAATCCACAATTACAACCCTCGGGTGCCATGGGAGTCCGGCTTAAGATAGGTAAGAAGTGATGCAAGGAAGGAGGTTGAAGACACGTGCCTGGCATTTACTAGGAATGCAGTAAGTCTTTATTAAGTAAATGAAAGAGCAAGTAGTTGTGCTTCCTCCCCCTCCCTTGGTTTTGTTCCAGCAGACAATTAATGAGCCACTCTCTTGAATTCAGGAGAGAGGCCAGCTAGGCTGATCTTGATTTTCTCCCTTTCCTTACTCCCAATGGCCATCCCTGCTGAGAAGCTGGAGTTTTAGGTCAGGGTCAAAATGGGCATCCCTAGGAAGAAAAATCGTCGGTACAAATGTTTTTACTCTGGTCTTGACTCCTTGACTTTGGACATACAAACTTGTGTTAAGTGTACTTGTGTGTGAAGTTTCAGGGGAAAGGAGCAGTGGAGTTCATCAATTTCTCAGGAGTCTAGGACCCCGGAATAGTGTAGAACCCTGGCTTAGCAGTGGCTGTTCCCTGAAAGGAATGAACTTGGCCTGGTTGGTCCTCTGATGCCCCATGTCACCCCACATCGGATTTTCACTACTAAAAATGTGTGTCTGCACATTGCTGTTCAAGGGTTGTGTTCTGTCTTGTTTGTAAGTATTTGTTTTGTTTTCCCTACTAAACTGGCCAATGACGCCGTGCCCTCTGCTGGCCTGCCTGTGGTTGCCATTGCTTAGGGCTTCATACATGGTGATGGTGCAGTCACTATAATTAACTGACTTGGGTGGTGTGTGTAAGGAGAACAGCCTGGAAGGCAGGCACTGATGGGACAGCTTTTGCTCTGAGTAGGACACAAATTCTTGCCCTTAATTGTATTTGGGTCTGGTTACTTGTGGAACCCAGCCAATGTCAAGGTCTAACCCATGACAGGGTCTTTTTTGGAGTAGCACCAACTCAGGAGAAATCTGGCTGCTTTGTCATGCCCACACTCCTTCCATTCTGCAGGCAGACAAACTGTTCCAAGTAATAGGAGATGTTTCCAGCAGGGCCAGCCTGAGCTCTGCCTTCTTTGGAGAGTAATCCAGTGACCCTGAACGTCTGTTGGCCTCCTGTCTACCAACCCCTGCAATCTCCAGTCAACATCCCCCTCCTTCCATCCGGCTTCTGCTACTAGAGCCTCGGCCCTCCCTCTCTCCTGAAAGCTTTGCCTCCGCCCCCTCGCGCAGGGCCCCAGCTAGTCTGGCTCTGGGTTATTCCCTTGTCACAGCTCCCTCCGCCCAGAGGAACTCACTGGCCGGGGAAGTTTCCTCTTGTTTCTTCCCCACCCACTCTGGGTCCCAGCTGGCCAAGATGGACCATCCAACACCCAAGGTTCTCCCAGCCAGACCCCGCGGCCCCTCCCTAGGACTGTGGGCTTTGGAGGCTGGCAGGGTGAGGTTCTCAGTGCCGCCGTCCGTCAGGTAGCTGTCACCGAGAATCCCTGGGCTGAAGGAGCATGTTTCTGTGATGGGTGGGGGCTGGTTTATTTGGAGCCAGGCGGCTGTGAAGGGCAAAGCTTCGAGTGAGGCAGCATAGACAGTCACAGCTGTGGTCTGTGGAGCCACTGGGTGGGGGCATTGTCACCCTTACCCTCCCTGGCCTTCTTCCTGCTGGAAATGCCTCATCTCACTTGACCCCGCCACTCCGGGACTTGGCTGCCTGCCCTCTGATGCTCCTGCCCCCACTCCGTGTAGCAGGAACCCGGCCATGGTGAACGAACCCAGAGGGGATGGCGGCCCCCCTCCCCGCTCAGAGGGCAGCAGCAGCAGCGGCAGCGAGAGCTCTAAGGAGAGTTCGAGATGTTCCACGCCCGGGCTGGACCCCGAGCGCCACGAAAGACTCAGGGAGAAGATGAGGCGGAGGATGGAATCTGGGGACAAGTGGTTCTCCCTAGAATTCTTCCCTCCTCGGACGGCTGAGGGAGCTGTCAATCTCATCTCAAGGTGAGTTGATGTAGTTGGGGGGTGGGGTCAGAACGAGGGGGCCCCCCCGGGGGAGGCAAAGCCACAGCCCTGCTGCAGGGCCACACTCTGACCCGGCAGGAAAAGGCAGCCAGCGGGGGTGGAAAAGAGCAGGGTAGACCCTTGGAACTGCAGTTTCTCAGCTGTCAGCAGAAGTCCCTACAAGCATCTGGGATTTTTGTTTAAAGATTTTATTTGTTTACTTGAGAGAGAGCAAGAACAGGACGCAGGGAGAGGGAGAAGCAGACTTTATGCAGGGCTTGATCCCACCACCCCAGGATCTCACCAGCTGAGTCATGCCGGCACCCCACATCTGGAATTTTTAGGCGTATCCTTCAATGGGTTAAAAATGTTGATTCTCTCAGACCGCATTCTTTGGCGGAACTTGGGGCTGGCGCATGAATACAGTTTAGGAAGTTATAAAGCAGCAGCTTGGAGAACATTTTCAGTAAGTTAGGAATTCGACTTAAATGCCTTTCAAAATCTAGAAATGCCAAATGAATTACGTTAGCGTCTTATGAATTGTGGTTCCTTTTTTTAAAAGCTTATGCATTTTACCACTTGCATTTTTCTTTTTTTTTTTTTTAAAGATTTTATTTATTTATTTGACAGAAAGAGATCACAAGTAGGCAGAGAGGCAGGCAGAGAGAGAGAAGGAAGCAGGCTCCGTGCTGAGCAGAGAGCCTGATGCGTGGCTTGATCCCAGGACCCTGAGATCATGACCTGAGCCGAAGGCAGAGGCTTAAACCACTGAGCCACCCAGGGGACCCTACCACTTGCATTTTACACGTGTCACTCTGAAAGTTTTGAAGTTCAAAGGCACAAGAGTGTTTATTTTATTTTTTGAAGATTTTATTTATTTGACGGTGGGGGGAGCATAAGCAAGAGGAGCAGCAGAGGAAGAGGGAGAAACAGGCTCCCCACTGAGCAGGGAGCCCGATGCAGGGCTTAATTGCAGGACCCTGGGATCATGACCTAAGCCAAAGACAGATGCCCAACCCACTGAGCCACCCAGGAGCCCCAGCACAGGGGTGTTTAAATACCATGTTATAGCTGGTCAGACAGGTGCGTGTGCACATCTGGGGCTCTAGAGTCTTGTTCAGGAACCATGGCCCTGTTCTAGAAGCCTGTTGGCTACTGCATCACAAGTGGTGGTGGGGGGGGTAGCATGAAAGAAACCTGTGTCTGCTGACCCTCTTTTTTCCTCTTCCTAAAGTGAGCCTCCGCTTGCCATTCTGAGAGTTCCCTGTACCTTTGACCATCGAAATGTCTTAACTCACCCAAGATAATGCATGTGCAAGCACTTTGAAAAGGCTGCAGGGCTGCCTTCTCACAAAAGGATTGCATTGTGGATATCAGTTATCTCTGCAATAATCATCATCATTGGGGTGTTGGGGGCTCAGTCTGTTAAGCATGTGTCATCGGCCCAGGCCGTGATCTTAGGTCGCACTCAGCGGGGAGTCTGCTTCTCCCTCTGCCCCTCCAGCCTCCCTTCGTTTTCTCTCTTTCTTAAATAAAATCCTTAAAAAAATAATCGTTGTAACAGGCACTCCCACTGATTGAGTGTTCATTGTGTCCCAAGCACTGTTCCAAGGGCTGCAGAGCCATCTGTGGTAATATTTTCATAGTGTTATTATTAGGAAGTAGGTACTGTTGTTCTCTGGCTCTTTTTTTTTTTTTTAAAGATCTTATTTATTTGACAGAGAGAGACACAGCGAGAGTGGGAACACCAGCAGGAGGAGTGGGAGAGGGAGAAGCAGGCTTTCCCACAGAGCAGGGAACCCAGTTCGGGGCTCGATCCCAGGACCCCGGGATCGTGACCTGAGCCGAAGGCAGACGCTTAACGACTGAGCCACCCAGGCGCCCCTCTGGCACATTTTTGAAATGAGGAAACTGAGGCTCAGTTAGATTAATTTTCCCAAGATCACACAGCTACTAAGTAGCAGAGCTCAGATACGAATGTAGGTCATCTGATTACGACCTGCCTGTGATGTCTCCCTACGTCCTAGAGCCCATGGGAAGGTGGTGAAGGGCCGTGTGCTCTCAGGAGCCCCTCTTCAGAAAGAAATTACCTACAGGTTTGATCGGATGGGGGCAGGTGGCCCCCTCTTCATAGATGTGACCTGGCACCCAGCAGGGGACCCCGGCTCAGACAAGGAGACCTCCTCCATGATGATCGCCAGCACCGCCGTGAACTACTGTGGCCTGGAGACCATCCTGCATATGACCTGCTGCTGTCAGAGCCAGGGACAGATCACAGGCTACCTGCACAAGGCCAAGCGGCTGGGCCTGAAAAACATCTTGGCGTTGCGGGGAGGTGTGGAGCCAGCCCTCTGCTCGCTGGGATCGTGCTTCCTCGAAGGCCTCTTGTGTCCCTGGGACAGCCCCTTACTTTTCTCTGGGTCCCCCAGCAAGCACCCTCAGCGTCCCCTCCCAGCCCGTGGTGTCAGCAGGCCTTGTGGGTAGTGAGCACGGTCAGTGCCGCGCAGATGGAGCCGCTTCTTGACCTCTTGACCTTGGTGTCGGAGCTCAGGAGGGCAGCCTTCCCTGATAGCCCGCTGCCCTGCCTGCACGCAGCTCCATTGATCAGAGAGCGGGGTTCTGGCAGTGATCCGGGGGGGAGACAGCTCCTGTTGTCATCGCGCACCCGAGTGCGGGAAGAGGGACCTGGATGGGAGGGGGGTTCTGTGGCCTCGTGCTCCCCACTAGGACTCACTTTGGAGTGGAAAATCCTTCCAGGAGGCGGGAGTTCCGAGAGGGTGGGGGAGGTGCCTGAGCACACCCCGACCTGGGGCGGCAGGGGTCCAGATGCTCAGGGCTAACCGCAGAGCCGCAGCTGTGCCCTGCTCAGGGCTGCCAGCACATTGCCTGCGGGGTCAGGGCTCTGAGTGCTTGACGGTTCGGCCGCCGCCGTCTCCTGGCCACCACTTGCCAGGTGCCCTGCTGGGAGACAGAGACACACACTTGGGGAAGAGCAAGGCTCAGTCGCAGAGGAGCGGCGGCCCCGGGTGTGGGTAGGGAGAAGGAACAAAAAGGCCGTCTGGAGCCTGGGTGGCCCCGTGCCCACGGCCTCTGCCCCACTTGCAGATCCTGTGGGTGACCAGTGGGAAGAGGAGGAGGGAGGCTTCAGCTATGCCGCGGACCTGGTGAGGCACATCCGGAGTGAGTTCGGGGACTACTTTGACGTCTGTGTGGCAGGTGAGTGGCTGGGCCTTCCCAGCGTGGGGGGGACGGGGAAGGGAAGGCGTGACATGCCCAGAGAGGCACAGAAGGCCCGCTGGCGTTCAGTTCAGGACCCAGTGACCCAGTGCGCCGTGGGACCTATGCCTGTGCTTGGGGAAAATCATATTTTTTTATTAAAACCAACATGGCTACATTCTGGAGTAGCATATCAGAGGGATGTGAATTTAAGAAACTAATCCACGTGGCCTCAAGGAAGTTAGCTGTTGCCGGTGGCTTTGAACTTCGTCCCAGGCCCCCATCTGCACATCTGTTCTTCTTCACAGACAATGGGGGCATTTAGGTGAGTCTGGGAGGCCCTGTTGAGGAGTTAGGAACATAGTGAGCATTTCCGCCTGCTCGAGCGTTCACTGCTTACACGGGCCACCATTTGGTCAATAAATTGGGGAACATGCACGTGTGCAGTAGACACTAGGTGGTCTCGCGTGGAGACTGGTGAGCTGTGATCTTACAGATGCTGAGGGGTCTGGGCTTTGCCTGTCATAAAGTGGATGAGCAGGATGATCGGCGTCAAGACACATCACGTTGGCTGTGACCGAAAATATAGTAAACGGGGCAAAATCTAAATGTAAGCAACCACTACATGTGTCTGGTGATATTGAGGATTTAGAGCTGTAGTTTGAGCTATTAAAATCTCCTTGTTTTTGAAATTCCTGCTGGAAGAATAGCCTTGGTATTGAAAGTGAAATGATGGTGCTCATTCCTCCCACCCCTTCGCCTCCTGAGACAAGAGTTTTTATATTCATTTTTGATGACTTGGGGTTTCTGCAGAACAGAAGGGCCTTATCACAGCCAAGCAGCTTGGCTCCCCAGCAGCCCAGCTCAGGGTCCTGCCCAGGGCTTAGGCTCAGGAAGCCAGCTCTCCCCTGTAGCTTCCTGAAGGCCTACAGTCGTCCTTTGCAAACACCAAACACGGCTGCTCGTGAGTTCAGTTGATCGGGGAAGGAAGCAGACATACGGTTCATGGAGCTAGGAAGGAGCCCAGGTGACAGGTGGGCCCACTTCCCAGGCAGTTCTGGAATCCCATCCTCAGCCTCCCTGGCACGCGGTCTCTAGAAGCTTGTTACTTGGTGGGGCTGCTCGTTTCAGTGTTGGGCAGCTCTTTGGGACCAATCCCGGCTCTGTCGTCGGAAGCAACACAGGCTAGGACTCATAAGGAACGTGATGAAGGTGAATCCGTTTTCCCCTGCGACAGACCTTTGGGCTTTTGGAAGTAGTTCCGGGGTTCTCTCCATTCTCCCCTTCAGGTGAAACATCCCCACCTTCTTCAGTTCTTCCCTGGCTAATGTGGTTTCTAATGTTCACTCTCTCGGACCCCTGAGTAATTTTCATGTTAAATTAAAAGCACGGTTTTGAATCCAGTGCCCGAACTCCAGCCCAGGAGCCCAGGTGCTGCCAGACCCATGCTGAAGGCGACGTTTTCTCTTTTCTGTGGCCCCAGCGTGCCAGCCGGATTTGCCCGGCCACTTGGCACGGACCTGAGGCAGGACAGCATGGGGAGTTGGGTGCCATCCCCCCCAACTCTTGGGCGGGTGGCCTCAGGCCACCTCTCACCAAGGGTCATGGCCAGAGTGAGAAGCACAGCCACTCACTGTCTCGGCCTGTCTGTGCTGCAGTATTGCAGGGGACAAGTCCAGAACCTCCGAGGCAGAGGGCTCTCTGCTCCCAGCTTTCTGGTCTCTTCCGCACTCACCTTGAGCCTGTGGGAGCCAGCCTCTCCCTACTGTCATCCCTATTGGCAGGTTACCCCAAAGGCCACCCCGACGCAGGGAGCTTTGAGGCCGACCTGAAGTACTTGAAGGAGAAGGTATCCGCAGGAGCCGACTTCATCATCACCCAGCTTTTCTTTGAGGCTGACACATTCTTCCGCTTTGTTAAGGCTTGCAGCGAGATAGGCATTACGTGCCCTATCCTCCCCGGCATCTTTCCTATTCAGGTGAGGGTCGCAGGAGGGCCGTGGACTCCCTCCACCCCCCTCCCAGCACAGGCCAGGGCCCTGGGTGAAATGCCAATCCCCGACGCTCAGTAGATTTCCCTTCAGATAGATGCTCCAGCCTTGCAACATGCCTCCCCACTCTGGTCACCTCTCATCCACCCCCCTGCTCCCAAAACAGCCACAGTGTCTGTTGGAGGGGCTTGCTGACAAGTTTCACTGGAAGGGATTATAATTCTCATTACAAATCTTGGTAAAGTCAGTGTTTCCCAAACTTGACTGTTATCAAAATCATTTAAAAACTTTTTTGAAAGGTAGATTTCCAGATTCCCTGTCTGGAGATTCTGATTTAATAGGTCTGAGGTGGGGCCTGAGAACTTGCATGTTACTTATTAAATTTTACAGGTGGTGCTGATGATCAGTGCAGCTTGGGAGCCACTGGCCTCGATGCCCACCAAGTTATCCATAAATAGCGCTAGGGGCGGAAGGGCTAGCTCAGCCCGAGGGCGGGAATGCTAGAGGCAGCTGCTGTACTGAGTGGAAGAAGTTGGACAAGGCGGGTGTGCTCCTACAATCTGGACTGACTGTCCTGAGTCAACCTGTGTCACACTACAGTTGGCCAGGAGGCCTGGTGGGGATGGAAAGGGCGGTATTTCAGGGGAGAGACGGGCTGGGAGATTGCACCCCACAGCCCCTTGTGTCTCGTACAGGGTTACCATTCCCTTCGGCAGCTCGTGAAACTGTCCAAGCTGGAGGTACCGCAGCGGATCAAGGACGTGATCGAGCCAATCAAAGACAATGACGCTGCCATCCGAAATTATGGCATCGAGCAGGCCGTGAGCCTGTGCCAAGAGCTTCTGACCAGTGGCTTGGTGCCAGGCCTCCATTTCTATACCCTCAACCGCGAGATGGCCACTACAGAGGTGCTAAAGCGTCTGGGCATGTGGATTGAGGACCCCAGGTGAAGCCAGTGGCCCCGAATTTGGGCCCGGGAGGCACAGAGGAAAGTCAGATGGGCAGAGAAGTCAGAGGTCACAGAATGAGCATGCCCTAATGGTGGTGGCTACCACAGCAGTACAGAGGGATGTCTGCCATAGCAAGCCATACACTTAGGCTTCTATCTCAGTGGGAACTCCATGCACAGTCAGATCAGAGAACTCAGGCTGAGTGGTGTCTCCAGCCCCCACACCCCCCGCCCTTCCTGCTTCCTCCAGCCAATCCCTTACTCATTCTGTCTCCATTCTCACCCAGGCGTCCCCTGCCCTGGGCTGTCAGTGCCCACCCCAAGCGCCGGGAGGAAGATGTACGTCCCATCTTCTGGGCCTCCAGACCAAAGAGTTACATCTACCGCACGCAGGAGTGGGATGAGTTCCCCAACGGCCGCTGGTGAGCACCTACAGGCAACCCATTGCAGGTGCACCCTGTTTCTTGGCAGGGAGGCCAAGGGAGTTTGCCTGCTTATTTGCATGCTCTTTGGGGCAGGATTCACAGGAATGCCCCTTGGGTGGGTGGGCACAACCGTCCCTCTGTCAGGAGCCCCGGGTCAGGAGTGCGCCTTGCCCTGTGGGCACCTTCTCTGCCAGGGGCAATTCCTCCTCGCCAGCCTTTGGGGAGCTGAAGGACTACTACCTCTTCTACCTGAAGAGTAAGTCCCCAAGGGAAGAGCTACTGAAGATGTGGGGGGAGGAGCTGACCAGTGAAGAAAGCGTCTTCGAGGTCTTTGCGCACTACCTCTCGGGAGAGCCCAACCGACATGGCTACAAGGTGGGTAGTGCTGGGGTGGGGTCCCTGGTTATACCGCCCGCCCTGTCTACCTGTGGGCCAGACCTCGGGGCTGTGACTCACGCTGCCGCTCCTCACCCAAGCCTCCCATCTCTGTCTGAACGGGGCACCTCAGCAAAGGGGAGGGTGAGTTGGGAAGTTCCCACCTGGGTCGCCTAGAAGGGCTGATGGACGGACACACAGGCAGAGCCCGCGGAGGGAGGGCGCCCAGGGCGCCTGGTGGGGTCGCTGACCCAGCCCGGCTCACCCTCTGCCGCAGGTGACTTGCCTCCCTTGGAACGATGAGCCCCTGGCGGCCGAGACCAGCCTGATGAAGGAGGAGCTGCTGCGCGTGAACCGGCAGGGCATCCTCACCATCAACTCCCAGCCCAACATCAACGGGAAGCCGTCCTCCGACCCCGTCGTGGGCTGGGGCCCCAGCGGGGGCTATGTCTTCCAGAAGGTGCGGCAGGGACACACGGGGCTGTCCCACCGCGGCCGGGCCCCGGGGGTTCCCCAGAGATGGGGACAGAGAAGCCTCCCTCCCTCCCTGGGGTCTCTTTATTCTGAGGGGCAGAGGATCGGCATGGACAGGAGCTCACGGTTTTAGTCAGACCTGGGGATGCAGGCCTCTTGGCTGCCGTGAGCTTCAGCTGTCTCTTCTGTAAAGTGAGGAGAGAGCCCATCACGTTCTGGGGCCGAGATGTGACAGAGCACACGAAATGCTTGGCACGTGGGAAGAATGGAAGGATTCACTAAACGGAACCGTTGTTGGTGCCCGAGCTGACCACTTTTCCCCTAGGGCTGCTGGAGTTGAGACGACATTCTAGAACTGTAGCCCTTGGGCTCTGCAGTTTGAAGGAGCTAGGTTTTGAGTCGCCGCTCTGCTCTTTCCCTTCAGGGCAGCCACCTCGCTCAGCTTCTCTGGACTTAGTTTCCTCCTCTGTGAGGTGGGGGTGGCAGTGGGCCCGTGCAGGCTGTGAACCCGGCCTCGTCCCTGACGGGCACCCGGTGCTCGAGAAGCCCTCGGTGTCCTGTTAGCCGCCCGTGAGTGGGGCGGCCGGGATGCGGCACGCCCCTCCCGTCCGGCTGCTGAAGTGGCTTGTCCGTGGAGCCTTCCCTGGTTGGGAGAAGGGAGGCAGATGCCCCTCAGACCTGTCCGGACCGAGAAATCCCACGTACCTGCTCCCCTCCCCCTTGCTTGCATTCGCCCGCCCTCAGTTCGTGATTCGGCCCACGTGGCCACGCGTGTCTGAGTGTCTGCGTGGATGCCTCCCTGGGGTGTCCCGAGGGCAGCGTCCAAAGTCACGGTGCACTCAGAGCAGGGGCGTGCAAGGACTGGGCTTGATGTGCCCGGTGGCTGTCCCCCTGCCCGCAGGCCTACTTGGAGTTCTTCACTTCCCGCGAGACGGTGGGGGCGCTTCTGCAGGTGCTGAAGAAGTACGAGCTGCGAGTTAATTACCACATCGTGGACGTCAAGGTAGGCCGGCTCCCGGGCTTTAGCCAGTGCTCAGCGGGCCCGGAGTCCAGGGGCTAAGGGCACCGTGTTCATTTTTCCCCTCGGCGAGCACTGAGCGCCTAGCGCTGACCAGGCGCGGTGGAAATGTACGTCCAGAGCCAGGCCCCCGCCCTCAGCCCAGAGGGCCCCCGGTCTAGGGAGGGGACCCAGTCCACGGGGAATTGCAAATCCAGTTGCACTTTTAACAGTAAGGTTCAGTGTGGAATGCTGGGGACCCAGGGGAGGGATGTCTAATCTGGGAGGTCAGGGAAGGCTTGGGGCGGGGGGTCCCCCGTGGTTAGAATCGTGGAGGACCAGGAGCAGGCATCACAGAGAAAGGGCGGAGGAGTGCGAAGGCGTTGTCTGCCGCCCTGCGGGGACACTGCTGCGTGGGTTCAGAGTAAGGCTGAGAGTACTGACTGTGCTGCTGGGAATTCGGGTTTTCCCCTAAAGGCCAGAGGGAGCCTTTCCCAGCAGCGATGGCTCGCTCTGCGTTTTTGTCATAGGTCACAGTGGGCAGGGGTGTGGATAATAGGACCAGGGAAGACTAGAACCTTAGGCCCTTGTGTCAGTCGGAGTAGCCAGGAGCGGCCTGGCTGGGCAGACACACAGCAACAGACTCGCAGACCCCCAGAGGGAGCCAGCAGAAGCCAGCAGGAGCTCCGGATGTGGGGATGTGATGGGGGGGCGGGTGTGGAGCTAGGAGCACAGGGAGGAGGAAGGAAGTGACCAGCCCACCCCCTTTCCCCAGGAGCTGCAGGGCTAGAAGGGCAGGTGGAGGGGATGGAGCAAAGCCTGCTCCACGCACCCCCAACCCCTGCGAGTTCCCCCGCAAGGAAAGGACTGCAGTGTCTACGCCCAGGTCCGCTCTGAGCACGCCCCTATCTGCCCTCAGGGTGAAAACATCACCAATGCCCCTGAGCTGCAGCCCAATGCAGTCACTTGGGGCATCTTCCCTGGGCGAGAGATCATCCAGCCTACGGTGGTCGATCCCGTCAGCTTCATGTTCTGGAAGGTAAGGGGGCCAGGAGTGGCGTGCCCTGCACACCCTGCAAACCATGTCAGTGGGGCCACGCCCCCAGGGCGGGTGGGCTCCGCCTTCCCAGCTGTGCCCTGATTCTGACTCAGGGTGTTGGTTTCTGGGCTGTGGGATGGAATGCGACTTTGGCCGTGGGCCTTGTTCTATTCCTGGAAATGTCCTGTGGAGCCGCTTCGAGGCCCTTGGGGCGCGGAGCAAGGAGCCCTGACCCAAGGGCAGCTCTGTTCACCTTGTCTGCCTGTGTGTGCACGGGCGTGTGGCTGCAGGATGAAGCCTTCGCCCTGTGGATTGAGCAGTGGGGCAAGCTGTACGAGGAGGAGTCCCCGTCCCGCATGATCATCCAGTACATCCACGACAACTACTTCCTGGTCAACCTGGTGGACAATGAGTTTCCGCTGGACAACTGCCTGTGGCAGGTGGTGGAAGACACATTTGAACTTCTCAACAGGCCCACGCCAGAGCAGGACACAGAGGCTCTGTGATCCCGGACCCTCAGGGCCTTAGCCTTAGCCTGAGGCCACTGCTGTCCTGCCTTCCTCCTCCCCAGGCCTGGTTTTCCTGGGGACCCCTCTTCTCCGTCATTTCTCCCCCAGACCCGGCCTTCTCTCCTCACGTGACGATGGCAGCTAGACTGGTGTGAGGCTTCCGGGCTCTGGCCGGACCGGAGTCAGCCCCACGGGGCAGCCTGGTGATCTTTCTCAGCCTAGAGTCTGTGCTCTCTGTGAGCAGCACCTCCGTCCTGCAGAGGACCATGGCGGGCGCAACAACATCCTCCCTGAGAAGAAGAGGGGGCAGTTGTTGCTGGCCGAGCCCTTGAACCAGGGCAGCCGCTGGGAGCTGGCCTGGGGCTGCCAGTGACCTTGCACTTGGGACCTGCGGGGCAGCAAAGTGAACCCGGGTGGCAGGCACTCGCGGCGCTGCCAAAGAGACTGGCCCAGCGGAGGTGGTGGCGGCTGTCGTGTCCACTTGTGGCTGGAGGGGCAGACCCTGCCCTGCCCCCACCTGCTTGGCGGGCCGTCCACCAGGCCTCCAGACAGGCCTTGGCCTGAAGCCTGATAAGGCCAGCATTTCTTGCCCCCCGTCTGAGCCAGCTGGGCTTTCACTTTTCTACTGTGCTTCTTTTTGGAAGAACTATTTCTGTATTCTCGTTCAAGAGGGAAAGTGCCTCATAGAGGTTAAAGGCATCTGAACCCTTATACTTGGTGGGGGCCTTGGCCTCCCTTTATCCCTGCCCTGGCCATGGAGGGATACCCTGCCTGTTACTGTCAAGGGCAAAGATAAGGCTCAACCGAGCAGGACTTATTTCTTCCTAGCTTATTTTTTTAGATGGGACCTCTTACTGGCAGCTGCTTCCTCGCCTCTGCTCAGCCTGTTCCCAAAGCTGTCTGCCTGGCCCTGGTCCCCAGGAGTCAGCCCTCGAGCCCCACTGCCCAGGGACAGTGACTGCTAGATGCATAGAAGCTGTTCCCTGTCCTCATGCCAGTCCCTGCCTGCTGGTCTTCACTGGCTCAGCAGGAGGAGGGTGGGGGTAGGTGTCCAAAGGCACAGTCACAGGTGTGCCCTCTTCACTTCCTTCCCAGGGTGGCTGCCCGAGGCAGAGGGGCAGCCCTTAGGAGACACTGAGCAAGAGAAGCTGCTGGGACTAAGGACGGTGTTTTATTGTCCTTCAGAGCTCAGAGAGCGGGCCCTGGACCCAGGGCCGAGGGATGAGTGCCTGGTGGCTTGAGCCTGCACTGATGGGTGGGGCGTTGTTCCTTCCTTAGGGAAGCTGAGCTCAGCGTTGTTTCTGTTTCCATGGGAACAAGTCACAGCTGCAGCTGGGTCTCCTGCTCCGCCTCGAGTCCACCATACACGTGGGCTCGAGCGGATTCCAGCCTCCTCGCAGGGTTCCTGATGCCCGCCTGGCTCAGGGGTGTCGGGCTGCTGGCGGCTCCTCTCTTCTGGCCCCTGGCTGCCAGGTGCTGGCGCCACTTCTCAAAGGCCTGGAATCAGGGAGGAGGAAGGAAAGGCTGTTTGGCTCTCTCCTGGGTCTGCTTCATGCGCTACGCTAACACACACCTGTGCCCAGTTTCTTCTCTCCCCCGCCTGCCAGCCAAGCAGCTCTGCCCCGGGCCACATGCACAGGCTCAGAACAGATCGGACTTGTGATCTGGGAAGCTACTCTGGGAGTGCAGTGGTTAAGGGAGGGGACCCAGGGTAAGGATAAGGACCCAGGATAAGGGTAAGGACCCATACCCAACATGGGCTACTGTGAGTGGTAGCCCTGCTGGGGCCAAGTCTTGTTCCCAGACTGAGTGGGTAGGACTGGGCTGAGTGCATGATTGCCAGCTAAATCGAGACCCAAGCTGTGTTTTCTCTAATGGAACTGACCCCTCCCCTGAAAATGGAGGGGCCCTACCTCGGAAGAGCTGCTGGGGGGCGGGAGCCACCCCCGTACCTGGGAAAGGACCCGGCCACCTTCTTGCTGCTGTAATCGCCGGGCCACCCACAGCTGCAGAGCCCGCCGCCGCCACACACGCCAGGCCTGCTTCAGGTGCCAATGCCTCCGCTGTGGGGGTGTGGGGTGAGAGGCGCCCAGCCCGCAGCTGCTGCCCCCAGCCCCTCTGCCACGTCTTCCCCCTGCAGCTCTGCAGCACCAGGGGGAAGGGGCTGTGACAAGGGGGGGGTGTCCCCTGAGGTGCGTTTGCAGATCCTCGCATCTGACCCCAAGCTTTCAGACTTGGTCCATACAGAGACCAATATGCTTTGAGCGACTTCATTTCTAGGGGGTAGGGTTGAGGACAAGGTGAGCTGCGGGATCAGCTGGAGGCTGGGGAGGGGCTGCCCCTACTCACCAGCGTCCGTGCCAGCTGCTCGGCACCCTGAGAATCTACCCAGTGCTGCCATGTGGCTGCCAGGCTCCTGGCCCGCTGGGAGCCCCGGAGTCTGCGAAGCAGGGCCTCCCAGTGCCAGCGCTGCACGTATTTCCTCCTGGTGGGGAGAGGCCCTGGCGTGCACCCTGATAGCCTAGAGCATCAGGACCCCTTTATGACCGGGAAGAAGCGCAGAGCCACGGATCCCCCAGGGATTCTCCAGGAAGGAGCCACCCCCTCCCCCCGCCCAGCCCACTTGCACGCGCAGCTGCTCTTACCCCAGCTGGGTCTTAGCCGCCTCGCCTTGGCCTTTGAGAGCTCTGGCCTCGGAGCTGGAGCTGCAGTCCCCTCCTGGTCTTGTAGGGGACCGATCCTGGGTCTGGCCTGCGCATCCAGGCAGCGCTGGAAGGCAAGGCAGAGAGGGGGCTCTCTGCCCCCCGGGAAGAAGAGGTTAACAAAATCCGTACCTAAAAAGGATTTGCCACGTTGCTGGAAGCCGATTTCCAGGCCTGTGGGATGTCTGGCCCCAGGGGAAGGTCTCCTTACTCTGAACCCAGGACATCTCTCTCTGCTTCCTCTGTGCCCCGGGGCTGTGCTGCTCTCTTGGGCCGGGCAGTGTCCCGTAGCCACAGAGGAAAACCTGAATCCCATGGGCCTGGACCGCCTCCCAGGCAAGGTGGCACGGCCCTTCCTGTCCTGCCCCTGACCCAAAGCAGGGCCTCCTCCTCCTCCCGTGTGGCCCTGAGGCTCCCAGAGGAGGCAGGGAAGGCACCTGCGAGGGGACGGAAGCAGAGGGCCGGCCCATCATGTCCACTGCCTGACGAGGGCTCACCTGTGCCCATGCAGCCTGTCCCCACTTAGGCTTTGCAAAGCGAGATTACTTGCCTGAGGCCCCGTCTCGGGAGCTGTCTGACTCCAGAGCCCAAGCCCAGCTACGGCTCTACTACAGACCAGGGGCTTTCGAAGGGCCTCTGTTGCCATGGGGAGGCCTAATACCAGCTCATGTCGCTCTGCGAGGACTGCCTGGGTGCATGTGTTCCTATGGTAGAAGGGGAGGGGGTGGCTGGAGTCTGGCCCGCTAGGTTATCTTTCCCGGCATTTACTTTTGGTTTTAGTACGCCTCTGTTTCTCCATCGGCTCATGGGATCTGCCTGGCTTTGCTGATAAGAATGGAACGTTAAGGGCGCTGGGTGGCTCAGTAGGTTAAAGCCTCTGCTTTCAGCTCAGGTCATGATCTCAGGGTCTTGGGATCGAGGCCCGCATCTGAGCAGGGAGGGAGCTGAGCAGGGAGCCTGCTTCCTCTCTGCCTGCCTCTCTGCCTACTTGTGATCTCTTTCTCCGTATCAAATAAATAAAGTCTTTTTAAAAAAAATGGAATGTTAATACTTTTAAACAGACCAAAAGTAAAATTGGCTTGTAACACAGGTCTAGAAATAAAATACTGAGTCCCCAGAATCTGCTGTTGCCATAGCCCCCGTGTGTGACTGTATGGATTCTGCAAATAACCAAAGCTAGGCCCTTTCAATTCTGTTTTTTTAAAAAAACAATGTAAGGGTACCTGGGTGGCTCAGTCAGTTAAGCGTCTGACTCTTGATTGTGGCTCAGCTCATGATCTTGGTCGTGAGATGGAGCCCTGCCTCGTGCTCCATACTCAGTGTGGAGTCCGCTTGGGATTCTCTCTCCCTCTGCCCCTCCCCCTGCTTGCACTCACACACGCATGTGCTCTGTCTCTAAATAGGATCTTTAAAAAAAAAAAACCAATTTAATCTTTTTTCTAAGAACCTTTCTAGAATCTCTTACATGCTTCCTGGCATTCTGAAACAGGATTCTAGATGGTTCCCGTTCATCTTTCGGAACACTGTGTGGCCTGCCGGTAACTCTGGGACTGTGTGTCCTCCAGTGACATGTCCCTAGACTGCAACGTGGTGTCAGTTCTTGTGCCTGGCTTTCATTGTGGCCTCTTTAGTCCTGTTTGCCATTAAGTTCTTGTCACCATTTGCGGGGGTCAGAACTAAATACTTCTTTTTTTTTTCTTTTAAAGGTTTTCTTTTCTTTTTAAGTACTCTTCACACCCAACGTGGGGCTCAAACTCACGACCCCAGGATCGAGAGTCACGTGCTCCACCGACTGAGCCAGCCAGGCGCCCCAGAACTAAGTGCTTCTGGTCCGGAGAGGGAGTGGTCGTTGTCTTTGGGTGGAGGAAGTTATGAAAGAAACATTTCCTTTATACTTTCTGATTTTCCTGTAGTGAGCATGTTTAATTTTTCCAATAGGAATAAAAGGGACTGAGCAAACAGTTGCTCCTATCCCCATGTATCTGACCCCAGGCTGCACCAGAATACATGGGAGCTCAGGTGTCTTGTCTCCCTAACAGACTGTGACCACAGCATTTGTCACTGGGGTGGACCTGTGCTGGGCTGGCACTCAGTAGGTGCTCAGTAAATGTTTGCTTATGGACCCAAAGATGGCAGGTTTCCAGAGCCGGAAGGTTGTTCTAGAACGTGGTAGGTAGGGGTAGTGTCCATAAGACCAATGAGTTCCCTGGATAAGCGTCTAGCCACACTCGCCACCACGGGTTGAAGCAAGCTGATTCTGAGGCTGCAGGCCCTCAGGTCATTTTTGGACCTCCCACCCCACCTAGGCGGCCTCACCTGCTTCCACACAGTCAGAGTGAAAGCCGGCGCTAGAAGGCGCCCTCTGCTGGCCACCCTGGGCTACTGCCTGAGGTCAACCACACAGGCCTCCCAGGCCTCCAACTGTGGTTCCATACTGAGCAGCGCGGCCTGCCCCTGGGCCCACTTGGTCCACAGGAGGCGTCTGGACCCAGCGGGCTGGTATTGGGTGATGGCGGCTCGCTGGACGTGGCCCCTGCCTGCTGACTGGGCCCAGGCCTCTAGGACCCTGGGACAGAGGGAGGAGCCCACATGTGTGGTGGGCTGCAGCGAACCCCGCTGGACAGGGGCCTCCAGGCAAATCCCGCACCAGTGCTCCATCCCTCATCCCTCTTCTGGGGAAATCAGGTTAAAAGAGGCCCTGAGATGGGCGCCTGGGTGGCTCAGTGGGTTAAAGCCTCTGCCTTCGGCTCAGGTCATGATCTCAGGGTCCTGGGATCGAGGCCCACATCGGGGTCCCTGCTCAGCGGGGAGCCTGCTTCCTCCTATCTCTCTGCCTGCCTCTCTGCCTACTTGTGATCTCTCTCTGTGTGTCAAATAAATAAATAAAATCTTTAAAAAATAAAAAAAAATAAAAATAAAAAAATAAAAGAGGCCTGGAGAGCAGCAGAACATCACAGCCCAGGGACAAGCATCCTGTTGAGGGACAGAGAGCAGGCAGGCCTGCTGCTACACTTCACCTGGCCCTCCTTCACAAGAGCACTGTTTAATGAGCACACGCTGTGTTTCTGAGCCCTGAGCCCAGTGCTCGCCCGTGTTCTCTCTCTAAGACAGGCCTGTTATCTTCCTTTGTCCTTCAAAGACTTGCTCAGAGAGGGGTTGCTCTGCTGGGAAGTGCAGGTCTGGGCTTGGACCCCAGGACGAGTCGCAGTGGCTGGGATCGCCTCTCCCTCTGACCCCAACCTCCTGAGCCCTGTCACCAGCCACCAAATACCCTCTACCTCTGCCAACAAGCAGCTCAGGGCCTCAGAAACGGACTCAGCTGGAAGCACCGTGTGGGGCTGCCCTCAGGCCACGGGCACGCACCTGGCGCTCAGCGTCTGGGCAGCACGGGCCCGGCGGACCCGGCGTGGGCAGGACGTGCACCCCCACTGTGTCCGGCACGGGGCCACTCTCTTTCCTGCCGGCCGGCGGGCCTCGCGGTGTGGTCCCAGAGCCGCTCGCCATGCTATGAAGGCCTGCTGGGCCCGGGCCCCGCTCAGTTGCCTGTGTGCCCGGCCTCCCTGCACGTGGCTTCTCCAGAGGACCACGGAGGCCCGGGCCACACGCTGCTCCCATGCCCAGACCTTGGCTGTTCGGGCATCCTGCCACATGGCAAATGCTGCCGCCACGGCCTTTCTCCGGCCATCCTGAGAGGCTCCCGTGGCCGGGACCACCCCTGCGTCTCTCTCAACTCCATGCCAGGCCTGGAAGTGGCTGAAAAACAGGAGCAGAGGACGGGGCCCGGCTGGCTTTCAGCATCAAAAAGTCCCATTTATTCCAAATCATACCCGCAAATCCCCCCCGCAAAGTGTCCTAGGTTATATGTGGTTTTGCACACACAACCCTGTGCCTTCAGTGCGTGGGTACTGATGTGTAATGGGTCAAAAAGCTGGCTTTGGTCCAGGGCCTCCCTGCGAGCAGGACTCAGGAGAGCAGGTGCTCTGCAGGAGGCCATGGGAACGCAGCAGGTGTGGGGCCCAGTCCCAGAGCCCCCGGGGGAGCAGCCAGGCTTGGTCGCCCCTCGCAAGCCCACCCGGGGGCAGGAGGCCGGTGAGGGGAGCACAGGGCCTGCTGTTCAGGTCTGAAAGCGTGGTATCAGCTCCTGCGCCATCAACGGCTGGCCGCCCATGCGGGGACACCGTGAACATCTGCGAATTAGTGGGAATTCTGCGAATTGTGAATGGTGGGATCAAGCGTCATCTGTCCCCCCCTGCTTTTAACTATGCACGAATGAGCTCTATACGTTTTACTGGAACGTGTCTATTTACTTGAAGAGTTCACTCTTTTGGCAACTGTATAGAGCAGAACTTGTCTGTGTTCAAATGAGACGCAGACATGACATTGAACACACGTTAAGGTAGATGTTGGAGACGTGGACTTCCCCCACCCTTCCTGTGTCCCCTCAAACCACAGGACTGACCTGGCCAGGAGTTGGAGACCTGGGGCTCAACAGGGCATCGGGTGGGCAGCCCTCGAACAGAACAGGTAAAGGAAGGTCGGGGCTCATGGCTCTATGGCTCCCTCATTAGGTCCCCTGGGCTCTCTTGCTCTCTGCTTTCTCCAGAGTGGGGAAGACCCTCCCTCATCCTCCTACCCCCAGGCCCACCCACCTGTGCAGAAGAAGCTGCCCTGGGAGGGCCCCTGGGTGTCTCCGACGAGCCGCCGCCTGCCGCCAGTCCTGGAACACGGACCCCCTCAAGCCCCGGAGATGGGCCTGCACCCACGTCTGGTACTTGGCGTGCAGGAACCGCTGCCCTGTGGCCAGAGAGAGGCGGAGATGCCCCAGGCCTTCATCCCAGCCTCGCCCCGCAGCCCCGGGTAACTGGGGGGCCCCTGTCCTCACCCAGCCCTCTGCACTCGACCCAAGCAGGGACAGAGGAGGCCCCCCAACCATCTGGGTTTAAATGATTTGGTTACAGGCGTCCTGCGATGACCAGGCCAACCCAGCTCCTTGTTTTTCATTTCTTGGAAACGTTTAGGGATCAGGAGAATTCACGTAAAAATCTAGATTTCCAGCTTTTCTTTGGAAACGAGGTCTGGCAACCCTGGGTCAGCATAACTGGCCAGTGATTGGGCTGGAGAAGCAACTGTCCCCAGTGGGCAGGACACGAACTTTCCAGAACAACCAGGTCCCCACCCGCCAGCTCACTGATACGATGTGTTGGTGCAGTGGGAAGCCTCGGAAATGGCCCGCAGTGCTCCCCACCTCCCGTGCTGGGCTCTGAGGACACCATGACTCGGTGCTCAGGGTCCATGACTCCTGAAGGCCAGGTGAGGATAATGAGGATGTGGGTGAAGAAGAGGATGATGGTGACGATGACAGTAACACCTACTAGGAGCTGGGTTCTGAGCCAACAGTGTGGGAATGGTCTCCTAGAGTCCCCAGAATCAGCCTCCGAGGAGGGTGCTGCTGTGATCCCCGTTTTACAGATGAGTAAGCTGAGGCTTGGAGAGGTGATGTCGCTCGTGTAAGGTCCACACAGCCAGGGAAAGCACGGGCAATGTCCAAGCCCGTGGTTCTGCTCTGCCCCCTCCCCGTCCTGGGCGTGCTCCCTGGGAGTCCCATCACTGGGCTCTGCTGGAGGGCACACAACCCTGGGTGTCCCTGATGGACCTGGCCCTTCCCTTCCGCTCAGTGACCCGGGCCTCGGCCCCGACTCACTCTGCCAGCAGGAGTGCCAGCGGTGCAGGGCGCCTCGAACCAGCGTGTGGCCCCCCGCCTGAACCCACCGCTCCACCTCTTGCTCCTGCGCCAGCCGCCGCCGCCACAAGCCCAGCGCGGCCCTGCAGCTCCGGTCCCAGGCCCAGACGACAGCCAGCTCTCTCTGGGCCCCTTGGGCTGTGGCCCAGTGGCTCCAGCTGAGGAGGATGCTGGGAAGGGGAGGAAGGGGAGGAAGGGGAGGAAGGGGAGGAAGGGGAGGAAGGGGAGCGTCCACCCTGAGGATGGTCACTGCTGCCCTGGGCTCTCCCAGCCACCCCCTCCCTCGGGAGCTTGAGGGGACCCGTCTCCCTATTTCCACCATGGGCGGGCGTGGCTTGCTGGGGGCTGGACTGCTCGAACGCTCCTCCGAGTGTCACAATGACAGGTTAGGGGTAAGATGAGATCAAGGACCCCAATCAAGTCCTGAGCTCAGCCACCAGTGATAAACATCGCTATGAACTGAGTTCTTGTAATGTGCCAGGTACCGGGCTAGGGGATTACACGCCCCTACCTTGTTGGTGCCCATTGGAGTGACTACTGTTATTATCCCCACACAAAGAGATGGAGACACAGAGAGGTTAAGCAGCTTGCCCAAGATCACAGAGCTAGCGAGGGGCAAAGCTGGGATTAGAACCCAGGCAGATCGACGCTGAAGCCTTGTGCTGTGGAGGAATAAATGAATGAGCCACGGCTACCAAGTCTCTGGGGAAAACGATTGGCAGGCTCGGAGGGCAGAGGTCCAGAGGACCTGAGTCTGGGTACCAACGGATTGGAGCGTGGGATGGGAGCCCTCTGGGAGGCAGACCCAAAGGGATGCTGCCGTGAAGGTCAAGGAATAATGGGAAAGGGACGGGGAAACAGGATGTCCACAGAGCGGTGGGCAGCGTGGCTCAGCCACCACGGGGAGGGGTCCCTACCGCCTCGGAAGAGTACACCGGTGCCACTTCGCTGCACCCCGGGACTGCTGGGCTTGCACCTGCCCGGCCTGCCCAGATGCCCACAGAAAGCTTAGCCAGAGGGTCTCCAAGGGGGCAGGGGCCCTGGAAGCCTGGGGAAGGAGGAATGGAGTCCTGGATCCTTGGGCCCTGCCCTGTCCCCACCTGCCCCCTACCCACCCTAGCCCATTCCCACACCCTGCCCTTCACCTTCTCTAGTGAGCTTCGGGGTGGGCTGCAGCCCAGGAGCTCCGGGGCCAAGGTGGTCCTGGCACCGTCTGATGGGGTGCTCGGACCCCACGCCTTCAAATGCCACCCCCTCAGGATTCGCCGAATCACCTGCTGCCTCATGCCCTGGAGGAAGGAGCTACAGGAAGGGGCAGGTGGGTCCCCAGGCCCCAGCCTCACCCCCAGGCTGATGGGGCTGCCAAGCAGGAGCTGCCCCCAGCTGGCTCTCTGCCAGAGCTGATCTGCAAGGGGGCCACCCGTGCCAAACACCAGGCTAGAGCATCGCCTCGCAAGCCGGCCACATAGGGGACTACGGGGGGCTCTGAGACACACTCATACCCGTTGGGGTCCCAGCCCCCGAGATTCCGACTTAGCAGTCTAGCTGTGGCCTGGGCTTCCTAACTTTTCCAGGGCTCCCAGAGTGACTCTCACGAGGATCCAAGGCCGAGGCCACTGCTACCTACACCTGTATCAGCTCACGAGCCTTGCCACTCTCCTGATGGGACGGGGAGCTGGGCCCCAGACCCAAGGACCCCAGACTCAGGAGACCACACGTAGGGCCACATCGGTACTTCTGCCTCTGCTCAGTTATAAAGATGGGGGAACTGAGGCCTGGTGGAAGGCCATTTCTCCAAACTCCAAATAGCAGAAGACGTGGGATCCAAATGCTTATTTTTGATCCCTGGGCAGCCCCAGCTGTGCTGGCAGGAGATACTGGCTGTTCCCTGACGCCCAAAGGCTAGAGGATGGAGAGCTACATTCTGAGGGATCATGGTGAACTGACTTCCCTGGGAATTCTAGAGGCTTCATTCGAAGAGATGGAGGGTTCAAGTGGACCAAGTGGGTGTGGGATGATGGATACTTGGCATGTGGCTTTCTTTCTCCCCCCCCCCTTTTTTAAAAGATTTTATTTATTTGAGGGAGAGAGAGAGAGAGCATGAGTGGGGGTGAGGGGCAGAGGGAGAAGCAGGCTCCCCACTGAGCAGGGATCCTGACATGGGGCTCAAGCTCAGGACCCCAGGATCATGCTCTGAGTCGAAGGCAGACACTTACCTGACTGAGCCACCCCGGCTCCCCACTGTGGGGCTTTCAACTTATCCCCGCACCTGCTGGCTTACATTCTGCTTAACATCTCATGGGCGCAGCGGGCCCCTCCTGACCCCTATCACCCCCTCGCCTGCAGCCACCAGCCTGGACTCGGTCCCAGCAATGATTGTCTTGTAGAAAAGCAACAGGGACCTTCTTGCCCCTAACTCACAGCGTGATTTCGAGCAGGCTGCTGGGACCACGCCTCTAACATGCCAGACCGCGGAGAGGCAGACGCGGTTCCTGCCACCAGGGGGCTCCCACCCAGCCCGGAGAAGACCAAGCAAGCTCTCCATCAGGTTCCAGCCTCCTTGGCAGAGGTCTGTGTTGCTGTCCCCGACTATCCCAAGGCTCCCACAGCTCGCTCTCTGCTCAGTCACTGTCTCCAGGCCCCTGGGCCACCTCTCCTAGTCCAGCACCTGCTGGGTATTGCCACAGCATGCTGGGGGCAGGGGGGCCCTCTGCAGGAGCCTCAGGGAAGAGCAGGACCTGGCCCATCCCCCGTGGGGCACTTCCCAGGGCTGAGCTCTGCTCACATGCCCACCTTGTCCGTACCCGCTGGGCCCAACCCCGGGTCACAGGCTCGCGGACACCTACTCAGCCCTCTGGCGCTGGGAGAGCCGCGTCCTCCAGAGCAGCAGCGCCCGGTGCAGGGCCAGTCTCCGGCAGGCTTCCTGCAGGGAGCCCCCGCCTTGCTCCCGGGGCAGCCCCTGGGCCTGAGCCACTACCCCCAGGCCCTGGGCCATGGCCCTTCCAGGCGCCGAGCTGCGGAGGACCGCATTTCCTAAGGAGCCATCAAAGGATGAATCAGCCACGTCCCCAGTGACCTCCTTCCACCCAAAGCCCCTGGTGGAAGCCTCAGCCCGCCTCACCCCTCCTTAGGAACTGCACTCACAGGCACCGCCCCCGCCCACTGCCTCCCAATCCTCCCCTCCAAGACTCCTCAAAGATGCCATCTTCCCCTATCAGATTTTGGGAGGTTGGGGACAAGGGCTGTGTATTATCTCCCAGATCAGGAGCTTCCGAGAGCAGGGACCACATCCCCTCCTAAGGGAAGGTGGAAGAAAGTCTCTTGCCTAGTGAAGCTCATGATCTGGAGTGAAGATGGGGCCCAGCCAAGACCTGCCCACTGCGGGGACCCCTTCTGGACCCTCCCCGGCCATCAGACTGCACCCCGCAGAATGATCCGGGTACCACCACCTCCCATCACGAGAAGCCATCCGTTCCACTGGGACCCACCACAGAAGGAGCTTAGGTGACAATGTTTGCTGGGGTGGGAGGGAAAGAGAGTCCCTCGGCCTGCCACTGGCTTGCTCACCCGCCTTCTGGCGGCAGAGGGACAGCTGGGTCACCTTTGCTCCATCTGAGGCCCGAAGCTGCTTCATCCGCACCCACTGTTGCAGACATAGCCTCAGTGTCCCTGCCCGGCAGCAGGCCAGGCGGTCCTGGTACCGGGTTGCTCTTTGCACGAACAGCTGCCAGGCCCCAAAGCACCTGGGGAGCCAAGAGAAGGTTCTGAGACTAGTAGTAGTGACTGAGGCGACAGCCATCTGCCCCATGCCACGGCTGAGGCCTTAGACAAGCCTCTTCACTCCGAACCTGTTCAGGCCACCACACCCTCACCGCTGGGTGCCCTGATGGCCTCAGCAGCCTCCTGCCTGGCCTCCCGCATCCACTCGGGGCCCCTGCAAGCAGTGGCAGCTCCGTGGCCAGAGTGATCTTTCCCAAGCTCAAATGCAGTCACCTTACTCCCCTGCTGAAAACCTCTAGCGCCCCCCTGCGCTTAGGATAGAATGTCAGCCTCTTGGCACTGTCTGCAAGGCTATGCGTGATCCGGCCCCAGCATGCCTTTCCATCTTCACCTTAACCCCTCCGCCGCCCCCGGCCCCCACCTTGGGCTACCAGGGTGTCCTTTGAGTTTCCCACACTCCCGTCACGGGCTTTTGCCTGCGCGGTTCCCTTGCCCGGTGTTCTCCTGCGGGCTCTCCTCCAACGGGCCAAACCTTCACCCTAACATCTCCGTGGAGCCGTGGTCAAGCTTCTCCTAGGTCAAGTTCTCCTGGGAAGCTACACCTGGGTGACTCAGTGGGTGAAGCATCTGCCTCGGGCTCAGGTCAGGATCCCGGGCTCCCTGCTCAGTGGGGAGTCTGCTCCTCCCTCTCCCTCTCCCTCTGTGCTCTCCCTCCTTTCCTCTCTCTCTCTCTCTCTCTCAAATAAATAAAAATAAAATCTTCAAAAAAAGAGAAGAAACAACCCTGGGGGATGCAGTCAGCAGGAGGCAGAGCCAGGGAAATTCTACTCAACCAGCAGCCTGGTTTCCTCCGCAGATAAATTGCAAAGCAAAACAAAACAAAATAAAAAAACCCCCCAAAACTCGAGGGGATCCCAGAGCTCAAAAAGGCTTTAATGACTTATTGACCAACTCGAACATGAAGACTTTATTTAGATCCTGGTTCAAACAAACTATATAAGAGAATGTGTCCCTGTAAAATAGTTGGAAGTGTGAGAGCTGACCAGATATTTTTTGGTGTTAAGGAATTAATGTTCACTTTTGAGCGTGATCGTGGACGGTGGTTATGTTGTTGAAAGCGGTCCCTCACTCTTAGAGACGCTACAGAAGTATTTATGGGTGAAATGGTATGATGGGGGGGCCTGCTTTAAAATAATGTAGGGGGAGCAATTGGGGTATGGATGAAACAGGGTTTTCAGGAGGCGATTTTCTTTTTTTCTTTCTCTTTAAAAGATTTTATTTTAGAAAGAGAAAGAGAGCGTGAGTGGGAGGGGCAGAGGGGGAAGGAGAGAGAATCTCAAGCTGACTGCACGCTGAGCCCAACGTGGGGCCCGATCCCAGGACCCTGAGATCATGACTTGAGCCGAAACCAAGAGTTAGACGCTCAACCCACTGCCCCACCCCGGCATCCGCAGGAGGTGATTTTCTCGAAGCTGGGTGATGGGGACACGGGGGTTTAGTATCTATTTTCTCCACTTTCGTGTAAGATGTAAATGTCACATCGTAAAAAATTAACACGGGATAAACCCTCTTAGGGATCTGTGTTCCTTCCCCTCCCGACACTTAACTTAGGGTGCACCCCCTGTGACGGTCATGCTTCCAGGAGAGGGGGCTGGGGGGCGAGCACCGAGCTTTGCTGAGGACCAAATCCCTCTGCCTCAAGGAAGGGAGTCCCCACTCCCACCTTCTTCCGCTTCTCCCTACCTGCAGAGCCAGGCTCTCCGCTGCCGAGTGTCCAGCGAGGCCCCCCTGGGTGCATCTGGCGCAGGAGAGCCCAGGGCTTGGGGGGGTCTCCCCCTCCTCTGAGTCCTCAGTGCGACCTGGGAGGCCTCTCCCTGGACCCCCCTCTCCTGCCTGGCCCATTCTTTCTGATGGAACCACAAGAGGAAGACTGTAAAGTGAGGAGAGAGAGAGTAGGGAGGCTCAGGGCAGGAGGAGGCTCTGTCATTCCCTGTCTCTGGGCCTCCGTTTTCCCAGCGAGTGAGTGATGTTTGAGGGATCCTTCTGGTTCGAACACTCAAGCTTCTGCAGGATCTGAATTAGCATCAAAGGCACACAAATACAGGATGTGGGCCTCTCATACTGTGTGCCCTTGAGCTGGGCACTTAACTTCTCCGTGCCTTACTTTTCCCATCCGTAAACTGGGCACAAAGCTGTGCCCAAGTCCTGGGAGGCTCAAATGAGATCGTGTCTGGGAAGCTGTCCGAGTAGATGCTCAGTAAACACTCATTCGTGCAGGAGCCGCAGCCCTGCCCAGGGTGGGTGCTCGGGGTTAGCCCTGCTCCCTCTCCCCTGCTTTCCCGGGACCCACAGCTCACCGGCCAGGTGTTGTAAGACCTGAAGCATCTGCTCTACCCCATCGACTCCAGCTGGTCTTGGCCAGGCTCCTGCTTCCTCCCTTGGACTCCCTGGACTGCAAGTGAAGTTGCCCAGAGAAGAACCGATGCCCTGGGTCAGACTGAGGGAAAGCATGCACTCCCAGCCTGGCCACCTGGCCGCCACCCATCAGGGCAGGTGCAAAGGTGCGCTGAGCTGCTCCTCCCCCACCCCATTCTCTCCATGTCAACCCTGATTATCAAAGCGATCTGGGGGGAGGTTCTGCTTTTGTTTCACTCTCTCTCTCTTTTTTTAAAGACTTTATTTATCTGACAGAGAACAAGCGCAAGTAGGGGGAGCAGCAGGCAGAGGGAGAGAGGGAGAAGCAGGCTCCTCACTGAGCAGGGAGCCCGATGTGGGGCTCGATCCCGGAACCCTAGGATCATGACCTGAGCTGAAGTCAGACGCTTAACGACTGAGCCACCCAGGTGCCCCTGTTTCATTCTCTTCAATACTATTTGGATTCTTACAGCAAACATGTATTCAAACAAACGGCATTTGAATACTTATTTTAAACACATTTGCTTCATTTACAAATAGGAGCAAAACCCATACTTTACTGTAGTGGAAGATTGAGGGAATGGAGAGGAAATAGCCAACTTGAATTTCACTGCTCCAGAGAGAAGCACTATCTGTTTATTTCAGCATGTTTTTTGGGTGAAATATTCATTGATTCTCATTTTGAACGGTGGTAAAATACACAATACATGAAACTTACTGTCGTAACCATCTCTAAGTGAGCAGTTCGGTGGGGCTAAGTAATTGTGCGACATTTCACTGTTTTGCCTTATGTATCGTTTCATGTGCACGAAAAATATCTTACACACCATTTTCTAGTCTTTTCCCCCATCTAACGTAGCATAACCATTTATCCTCATCACTAAAAATTCCATGCAAATCTCCGTGAAACTACTTCTAAGAAGGGAGATATGTGGGGAAGGGCGGTGGAAGATTCAACTAACTATCTGGACTGTTTTTTCAAATCAAGCACCCATTCCTGTTATAACTAGAAATACCGCCAATAAAGATATTGAAACAAAAAGTCAAAAAAAAAAAAAGAATGGGAGGAATTTTTAAAGTCTTGATGAACATCGTATCTGAACAGTTGCTAAATCTTCATCACGAAGCTAAACCATAATTTTCTCCCTCGCCGTGGGGCACTTAAGCTGTTTTGAAGTTTTTAGAGGTAGTGTAAATAATGTCGCATGGACACACTCTTGCACAAATCTTTGTCCACCTCTGCGGGTTTCATCCTCATTTGTTGTGGGCAGAGCGGGGGTGGGGGGCGAAGAGGCAGGAAGTAGGGAGGGGAGGCCACCAGCACTGCCCAGGCCACACTGACCAACGGACCATGGGCTGTCCCGGACGACCTGCTTCTCCCTGTGGGGTCCGCCACTGGCTCCCCTCCTGAGGGCCCTTGGCCTTGTCCTGCCCCAGAGGGTGGGGATCCCGGCCCAGCCTGGACTTGGGGCTGCCCCTGCTTCTGCTGCAGGGTCCGGTTTCTCCACTGAAGAAGAGAGAGGGAAAGAAGGATGTCAGCGGCAGCCTCCAATGTGCTCCAAGATGGGGCACCAAGGTGGGGTGTGGGGACAGAAATGTCTGACTCTAAAGCCTTCGGTCTTAACCTGCAGAATGCCCGGCCCCTTTGGAAATAAATGAATGAATGGAGAGAAGGAGCCCAAGATGCCGCGCTTTCCTTGGGAGGCAAAACCTGGAGCTGGGCCCCGCCAGAGCACCCCTTTCCCAAGGAGGGAAGAACACAGACGTGACTTGCCAGTCCTGTCTAGCTAACGAGTAGTAAAAGACAGCAACCACCCACATGGTAGAGCGGTAGGGTTCGGAGTCCTTTCTTTGTATTAATTTAATACACAACAACCCTGAGCAGTAGGTACTATTATTATTACTATTATTATCATCCCATTTGGGAGTGAAAGAAACTAAGGCGCAGAGAGGTTAAGTAACCTGCCCAAAGCCACACAGCAAGGAATTGTGGAACCAAGAAAGTAGTGGAGGTGGGATGTGAACTCAAGCAGAGCTGGTGAAGGTGTCTGGGTGGCCCTCCACCTGCTCTCTCGCAGATCACTCAGGAGGTACAGAACGGGTGCCCCAGGGAAACCCCCTCCGCAGACATCCCAGCCTTTTATCACCGCCCCATGGCCCAAGCGGGAGGCCCCTGACCTTCTGGAAGCTCTGCGCCAGCAGGGCCTGAGTGTGTCGCCTCCACGCTACCTCCAGCTGGGCCTCCCGGAGCCGCGGAGCCCGGTGAAGTGCCCACAGGCCTCTGCACAGCAGCTGCTGGCGGCCCAGTGCCACGGCTGCGGCCACTGTCCGCCGTTTCTGCACCAAGTGCCACCAGGCTCTGAAACATCTGGACAGCCACTGCCGGCTGGGGCCAGACCGGGGCTGATCAGGGGGGTGGGCCTGGTCCCTCGGCCCCAGGAAATGGTTGGGGGCCAGGCACCCCCCAGGTCACCTGTCCAGCCCTTATGCCTCATGCCGCAAGAGGAAGACCAGCTACTAACTGGCACGTCTGCCCTCTGTTGGTGGCCAGCCCAGGAAATCCCGGCCGAGAAAGCTCCTGGAGCCGCAGAGTGCCTCCTTGATGGTCAAGAGTGCCAGGCAGCCTTTGAGGTTACAGATTCCCAGCAGCAGCAACAGCAGTCCCCAAGTCCCTGTCCCTGGGGTCCGGGAGGCCCCTTGCGTTCCCCAGCAGGGACAGTGGGAAGGAAGACCCCTCCCCCGGAAGTCCTGCGAGGATCTGCCACCAGGGCCTGACCTCTGCCAGGGGCTAGTCTCCCCTGGCTCAGGCAGATGGGGGACCGGCTGTCCCAGGAGGGTGGCCTGCCCCCACCCCCAGCCCATGGCCTCACCGGGCTGTCTCGGACTCCCGGCTCACCACGTCTCCGGCTTTTTTCTTGGAAAGCCAAAAGATAGGACACAGGCCTCAGGCTGAGGAGCGAGCAGGACAGGACACCCTCTGCCAAGCCTGCCTGCCCAGCAGGGTGGTGGCAGCCAGCTGGCCATGAGAATTCCTGGGAGGAGCCCTCCGGGGGCCCCCCAGCTCCCCCGCCCAGCCCCCTCTGGCCTCTACCTGCGCGGTGATCCTTGCTGGGGCTGTGTCCGGCGGGCAGGAAGCTGTCCTCTCTTCGTCCTTGCCGACCTGCCCCTGCAGAGTCACCTTCCCTCCTTCCCGCCTGGAGGGGACACCCCAAGCAGCCCAGGAGCCGCCCGAAGAGCAGAGTCTGGCCTCCCTGCGGCCCGCCCCTCGAGGGAGCCGGGGGTCTCCCCTCTGCCCGCTGCCGTATGTTGGCCCCAGGGAGAAGTTCGCTCCTTGCCTCAGGGGCTTGGCCGGAAGGATGCCCTGCTTAGGGTCCAAGAAAGCCCCAGTCGGGATCCCCAGGGTGCTCTCCGGGGACGCAGGCTTCCTGCTTGCCCTAGAGTCCGAGAGGCCAGCCTGGGTGCCCTGCGTCTCTGGGAAACGTGCTGTTTCCCTGAGACCCCGCAAGTGTTCCTTCTTCCCATCCCAGGAAGCAAGAACGGGTTGGCTAGGCTGGGGGTGGGCAGGGAGTACTTGACCATTGCTGGGGTCCTGGGACGCCTGGCCCCTGAGACGGGTGACTGCGCACTCCAGGTGTCGCACGGAGGCCAGCAGCTGATGGATGGCCGTTTGGGATGGGGCCCAAGCCTGGCTCTGAACAGGGACAGTCAGGTCTTCCAGGGCGAGGGGCTCCCCCCTGAGCCTAGACGGCCGGCTCCCCAGGCCACACCAGGGTCTGGAGCCTGGCCGTGTGTGCCCACAACCAAAAGGACCAAAGCCTCTGGCAGGCTGGACGTCTGGGCCGGAGGTGTCTGGGGCCAGCAGTGGGGTCCGTCTCAGGCTGGAGGATGGGCAAGCCAGTGATCCTCGGGGGCGAGGCCTTCCCGGAGGTGTCGTGTGGGGCCAGAGGCAGGGGCTGATGGGACTTCTGCACTCAGCCGAGCTGGTCCCCCTCACACTCAGGTTACTCTGCTGGATGGCGAACTCTCGGGCCCTCCCCTGGGGCCTGGCGGCCGGGGGCTGCAGGTTACTCTGCTGTTGCGAGCTTGCGTTCATCGGCTGGCCAGCTGCGTCCTTCAGGCCGGGGCTCAGGCCGGGGCTCGGGCCAGCCAGGTTGGTCTGGACTCGGCAAGGCTCCAGGCGCGGCACGGCCCCCGGGGCAGGGGTGGCGGCAGGCCCTCCCCTCCGGGCCCGGCTCCCGCGCACCCACTGGCCGTGGCCGCTGCTCAGGCCGACACCTCGGCTCTTCAGGAATCTCCGCTGCTCTAAAGAGAGGAGAGAGAGTGGTGCCCCGGGGGAGGAGCTGGTGGTCAGGGCTCAGGTGGGTTGGGGGGTGCCGGTCAGAGGGCCCCCGGTGGGAGGGGGCCGGGACCCCCCCAGTGGAGTGAGCGGTGGTCTGACTCGGTGCCCGGCTGCAGGCAGCAGGGCTGGGGCGCAGGCGGGGAGGAGGGCAGAGGGAAGCAGGGGGACAGGAATGTGGCAGTTGAGGGCATCCCAGGTGAGAGATGACGGGGCTGGGATCAGGGGTGGCAGGGACGGAGGAGGGAATTGGGGACAGATTCGGATCTGCTGCGGAGGCTCGGAAGCGGGGATGAAGGGAAAAGAAGAGGCCAGGATGACTGATTTCTGGCTTGGGCAGAGGTGATGGGGGAAGCCCCGGGGCTAGAACAAGACCCAACACATCCAACAGCTGCCAGGGGGCGGTCCCCGGGGCCATTGCACAGTGGGAGGCTAGGCTTGCTGGGGGCTGCCTGGGGGCGGAGGGGGGGGACCTAGCATCTGGAGTGGGCCAGAAGACTTGCACCTTTGAGGTTAGGAACTAAAGCTCAGCCAGGGAGTTTGGCAGCTCGCTCTACAGTCGCAAGAACGTGGAGAAACTGGCATGGGGACCAGAATCTGAATTTGTTTCGGTTGCTTCTGTCCTTGGTTGTACCAGCTCTGTAGCCTTCTTGAAGCCCCAAGAACCTGAGCCACTACCCCAGCACAGAGCGCCCTGGGGGTTGGTGGGGGGGGGCCCTTCTCAGCCAGGGGTCCCAGCCAGGCCCACTCCTGGTCCGCTCAGCCCCAGGCGAGGAAGACTTTGTCCTGGGCCAGTTGTCTCTGTCCAGCTGATGTCTGGAATTAGTGAGGCTCGGGGCAGGCCTGACGGGTAGGAAGCTCAGGGCCAATAGCTGCTCCTGCCACACCCAACCCAGACCCATTAAGCGTCTTGCCTGGCCTCAGGGGCGCCGCAGGCCTGGGGGGCACATTCTCCTTGTGGCTAGCATCAGGTCCCAGCTCCATAGGCTCCGGGGCAAAGCCCAGGCGACAGTGTCCTTGGTCCACACCGCAGCCGGAGGTCTGGCCTGTTTGATCGGGTGAGTTCTGAAGGGCAAGGACAGGATGCCCGGCTCCCGCCAAGCCACAGCCCAGCCCTGGTCCACACCGCACCCCTCACCAGCACCCCTGGTTCCCTGGGTCCCAACCCCCGCTGTCCTGGTCAGGCCCCCATACCACCCCCTTTCCTTTGAAAATGTCTCATGTCCTCCAGCACCTGCTCCTTCTAACACTGACCACAGAACTCTCTCTGTGGCCCCTGCTTCCCTGGCAGCCCGTTCAGGTGTGGGCTCTCTCAGACTACTGGGCCGGGACACGGGGGTCTCTTTGCTTCCTGCCACCACTTCCCGCCTTCTCCTTCCTCCAGAACACTCCAGCCCGAAGCTCCAGCCAGGCCCTGAAAACAATCCGGGCCCCGTCCCCTCGTTCCCTGAGGGTTTCAGCCCTGGCTCACTGTTGCAGTCTCCAACACACACCACAGTTCTTGGCGATCTCACCATCCACACAGCCCACGCCTCCCACTCCTGGTGTGTGGATTCCTCGATCTCTCTTCCTTTCCCATGGTCTTGTCCTCCGTCCCATCTCAGCCACCTGCTCCCATGGGGCCCCCAGGCTTGGTCATCCTAAATAACTGCACGCATTCCATAATTTCAGCTCCAGAGCCCACCCCCATCCTCTAGCACCCAATGCAGTGGTCTTTCCCCCATCAGACCCCATCCTCTGGCCCTGCTGCCCTCTGACTGTCCCTCGCTGCACTGCTGTCTCACCCCTCCTTCCACAGTTTAACCACCGGGCATATAAGCACCCCCTGGCACACCCTCTGCCTGGCCCCACACCTCTCCTCTCTCTGCTCAGCACTGATCAGTGCTTTTCACCTACTGCTATACTGACCACCTCACTCCAAATGACCACTTTCCATCCCAAGTGGGGGGCAAAGGCTGCGGGAGACTCACACTCTAGTTCCCCCCCTCCCTTCTAGACGCCAATTCACACTTTCTCCTCTGTCCTCAAACCCCTGCCACCACCTCTTCTCCCCCCCCCTCCAGCAGACCTTGCATTCTGCTGCACTCAAAAAATGGGGTGATTGGAAAAGAAATGCTTTGCGTTCCTTTACCAGCCGCTTCTAGGCCATAGCCTCCTAGCTCTTCTCCCATCCTGTGCGGTCCCAGTCCCAGCCTGACCCTCCCCTGCCCTCGGGGGGCCATCCTGTCTTGCCTCTCCCAAGGACAGTGCCCAGGGCCACCACTGGCCTCTGAGATGCCATTCCGTGAGTCAGGAAAAGCACCCACGACCGTCACAGCCCCACAGCTGACTCAGGCCCGAACCGGGGCACAGAGCTTGGGGGGTGGGACACAGGCTTCGATGTCCTTGCTCCAGAAACCACCCCCCACCAAACTTCCCCCCTTTCTACTGAATCATTCCTGTAAGCACTTAATCATTGCTGTGAGTACTTCTTCCAACTTTAAAAAACAGAAAGTGAAACAATCAAAAAGCGCCCCCATCATCCTTCTTGAGCATCCAGGTTCTAGGTCACCCCTCCTACTCTCACCACACCCAAATCCAATTGCTTTCCCATCTCCACCTCTGCTGCCCTCCCTGCAATCGGTTCCCCTCACCCCCACCCGCCCAAAGCTGCTTTCCTGCAGCTGATCCCCGAGATGCCATGCCCCCCACCAGCCCACAGCCCTGAGCCTTCTGGAGGCAGCAGCAGCAGTAGGATGGGGTCACTCACTCGTCCCCCTGGAAACCCCTGCTTCCCTGACTCCAGGATGCCCCCTTCTCAGCTATGGAACCAAACTAAAATGGAGTCCCTTATGTCAAGGACAGAATGGAGATGGCCAACGCAGGTGCATAAAGGACACTTAACCTAACCTTACAGGAACTTACAGCTCTTCTCAGAAATCAGCCAAGGACACCAGCCAATCCCCGACCACCAAAGTCTGCTCACGCTCTCCCTGGACTTCCTTGTTCCCTTGGAGTCCCTTGAATCCAAATAAGAAAGACCATTAGCTCTAGACCAATCAGCCCTAAAAACCAAATAACTTCTGCATTTATCCCATAAAAAACTCGCTTACTCTGCAAGCAGTTGGGACTCAATGCTCCTGTAGCCTTGAGTTTCCTGGCTCACAGGTGAGAGCCTTCCTCAGTCTTTCCGTTTGGTTTTATTCGGTGTGCAGAGTTTGGATTTTGATTGGGCTTCCTTCCCTCCCTCCTGCCCGCCACCTCCTTCCCAGTCACCTCTGTTGGCTCCTCCTCTTCTGAGCTCTTTCCCTTAAGGCCCAAGAGCAGGGAGCCTGTCTCTTATGTAAGTCAAGTTGTTTTGGAACCCAGCCACCTCTAGTGATTTATGGCTCGCGTCTCTGGCTGCTTTCTCAATACAATGGCAGAGTAGTCACAACAGAGACCTTAGGGACATCAAAGCCTAAACCATTTATTCTCTGGCCTTTAAGAACATTTGCTGACCCCCCGTCTTACATTGTCTGGCCCCCCATTACCTTACTGACCTCACCCCTTGTCCCTCTTGCTCTCTCTCCTCCAAACATACCAGTCTCCTCACTGTTCTTCGAAAATGCTGTGCATGTCCCTGCCTCAGGGCCTTTGCACCTGCTGTTCCCTCTGCCTGGAACTTTCTCCCTCTCTCCTTCAAGGCATGCCTTAACCATGGCAGTGAGCCCTTCCCTGACCATTATCCCCTGACTGTAGTGGCTCCCTGGTGAGGAGAATAAAAGCCAGGAAATGTAGCTTAAATTACATCTTCTTACAGCCCACCGCTCATTGCTGAATACCCGAGACAGGCAGAACATGACCTTCCTCAAGGAACTCATGGCTGCCTTCATGTTGATGTTTTGCCAGAGACGAAAAGCAACCTTATCTTGACAACAGCCAGACCTCCAAGGTCCTGTAGACCCTGCTCTCAGCGCACAAAAGTTCCTGAGAAACTGATATTATCTCTACCCTCCTTCCTCCACAGACTTAAAAGTATATGGTCAGTCACTCCTTTTCTGCCCATGGGTCCTGTCTCCACGCTTTAATAAAACCACCTTTTCAGGGGCGCCTGGGTGGCTCAGTCCTTAAACGTCTGCCTTTGGCTCAGGTCGTGATCCCAGGGTCCTGGGATAGAGCCCTGCACCAGGCTCCCTGCTCAATGGGAAGCCTGCTTCTCCCTCTCCCACTCCCCCTGCTTGAATTCCCTCTCTCGCTGTCTCGCTCTGTCAAATAAATCAATAAAATCTTAAAAAAACAAAAAACACCCTACCTTTTCTACACCGAAAGCCTCTCAAGAATTCTTTCCTGAGTGTTTGCTCCGGAACCCCCATCAAATCACATCATCCCCACTCTGTCCTTTGTTTACACTGCGTGATTTTTCTCCCTGACTTGCTACCACCTAACAGAGGAAAGAGAGTTTAGCTTGCTCCTCTCGCTCCCGGGGGCTGTGAGCCACTGTCTTTTCTTCCCCTTCAGTATCTGCAGCAGGTGGAATCCTACCTGGCCCACAACAGGGGCTTCTACACTACGCAAAGTGAGCGCCCGGACCACGGTACAGGCCATGCAGCCTTTAGGACACACCCTGTCAAATCTCCACTGCAGCCCTCAGCATGAGGTCCCTTGTTCTAGAGAGGAGGCGACGAGCTTAAAGGGGCTACCTGTCTACCCCAAGGCTCGCAGCCGGTCAGAGGCTGCAGAGGGGCAAAGAATGGAAGGGAAACTCCACAGCGCATGCTCAGAACCGGGACCCCCCCCCCCATCCCCACCCCCACCCTTTCCAAAAGAGACGTGAGATCGCTCAACCCATAGGTTGGAGCCTCCACCCCGTGCCTGGGCGCATCTGTCCATCCCTGTGCTCCTCACCTCTCCCACCCGTCTGCCTCCTGGACCCGCCTCTGCCCCCCATCCCTGCCCATTGAAGGACTTCAGAGCCTCCCTCCTCTTCCCACCTAAAGAACCGGCGGTCGGTGCTCCTGGCCTCCTGGGCCGGCCCTCTGGCGACTGTCTTCCTCGGGTCCTCCTTCACCCCGTCGGGCTTGAACTTGGAGGGGACCTCCGGTGAGGGCTAACGAACGACCCAGGGCGGTGGGGGGGGCCGGGGGACCGCAGAGAACGCGCCGCCCAGTAGCCGCGGAGCCTGGGGGTGCCCGCAGGGGGCGGGGGGTGGGGGGCGACCACCCCCAGCGCGCGGTCCTCCGCGAGGGTCCCCGCGCCGCCGCGCCTCCGGTGGCGAAGCACTTGGCCTTGCGCTAGCTTCTTGCATGTGCAAGATAGGCGACGGGGCTCGCTGTCGGGGCCCCTGAAACCCCCTCTCGTGGGGCGTGCTTGGCCAGCACAGTGCCCTCCAGGCTTTCCCCACCTGCCAAGCCTTTGCCCACGCTGTTCCCCACAGAGCCCTGCCAAGCCTGTCCACCCTCTGTCCAGATTGTATGCTTTCCCCTTTGCAAACGGGGAGAGGAAAGAGCACTTGACCTGGGGTCAGAAGACCTGGGATCGCCATCCTTTCTGCTGCTGGGTGCTTTTGCAAGACCCTAACCTTTCTTGACCCTCAGGCTTTTCCTCTGCAAAAGAGGAGCGGTAATACCTCCTCTACTATCTCACGGTTGCTGTGAACATTTAACAAATCAATGCCAAAGAGCCTCTTAAAGTCTAAAGCAATTCTTGAAGGAGGGGGTAATTATTACTTCCTTCCTGAATCTGGGGTAGCTAACATGTCCTCCTAAATCTGGTGGACGGAACCTTTTGTTATTCAGATCTTGGTGCTCTTTTAGCTCAAGAAGTTGATGTCTTAAAGGCAAGTTGGCCTGATACTAATTTAGCTACAACAGCTCTCTTTGCCTGGTTTGGCTTTTTTTTTTTTTTAAGATTTTATTTTATTTATTTATTATTTATTATTTATTTTTTAAAAGATTTTATTTATTTATTTCACAGAGGGAGAGAGATCACAAGGAGGCAGAGAGGCAGGCAGAGAGAGAGAGGAGGAAGCAGGCTCCCCGCTCAGCAGAGAGCCCAATGCGGGGCTCGATCCAAGGACCCTGAGATCATGACCTAAGCCGAAGGCAGATGCTCAATGACTGAGCCACCCAGGCGTCCCAGGACAGTATCCTTTCTACCTGCTTGCTTTGGGAATTTTTTAATTTTTATTTTTGAATTAATTTTGTAAGGTAATCTCTATGGTCCAACATGGGGCTTGAACTCACAACTCTGAGATCAAGAGTAGCATGTCCTATGGACTCAGCCAGCAAGGCGCCCCTGCTTTGGGGAATCTTAATGTCCACCATTGGTGTTCTGCACCATTCATTCTATATTTGTTTTGTTTTTTAAGATTTTATTTATTTATTTATCTGTCAGAGAGAAAGAGAGAGAGAGCACAAGCAGGGAAAGCGGCAGAGGGAGAAGCAGGCTCCCTGCTGAGTAAGAAGCCCAATGGGGGACTCAATCCCAGGACCCTGGGATCATGACCTGAGTCCAAGGCAGATGCTTAACCAACGGAGCTACCTGGGTATCCTTGATTCTTTGTTATAAAGCACTTACTGTGTCCTGGAACTGTGCCAGTGTCAAAGATTAAGCAATGCTGAACAAAGTGCCAGTATGATAACTATAAAATGGATTTCTTCTGTTTGGGGATTGCTTGGCTACCTGAACCTGAGATTTGGTGTTTTTCCATTTTGTTTTTTTGTTTTGTTTTGTTTTTTAAAAGATTTTACCCATTTATTTGACACAGTGAGAGAGGGAACACCAGTAGGGAGAGTGGGAGAGGGAGAAGAAGTAGGCTCTCCCGCAGAGCAGGGAGCCTGATGCAGGGCTCCATCTCAGGACCCTGGGACGATGACGTGAGCCGAAGGCAGAGGCTTACTGACTGAGCCACCCAGGCGCCCCGGTATCTTTCCACTTTGGAAAATTCTCTGCCATTATTCCCTGGAACGTCGCCTCTCTCCCAGGGCTCCTTCAGAACTCTGATGGTTATGTTGGACCTTCTCATGCTCTCCCTGGTCTCTTAACTTCTCTTCTTTTGTGCTTTTTGCTCCATTCTGAATAATTCCTTCAAATATATCTTCAAGGCTACTGATTCTCTCTTCTGCAGTATCTATTCTGTGTAGCTGTAATTCTATGAATTAACCCATCCATCGAGTCTCTAACTGTTCATTTGTAGAAGTTCTGTTTCTTTCCTTGTAAATTCTACCTGGCACTCCAGTCTCCACATTGTCACATTCTCACCTTAAAATCAAGAAGTCTCGGGCGCCTGGGTGGTTCAGTGGGTTAAAACCTCTGTCTTCGGCTCAGGTCATGGTCTCAGGGTCCTGGGATCGAGGCCCGCATCCGGCTCTCTGCTCAGCAGGGAGCCTGCTTCCTCCTCTCCCTCTGCCTGCCTCTCTGCCTGCTTGTGAGCTGATCTCTCTCTCTGTGTCAAATAAATAAATAAAATCTTTAAAATAAATAAATAAAAAAAAAATAAAATCAAGAAGTCTCCATGTGCCCTTGGCCACGTCTCCTCTTTGTGGGCCGGTGTCCCAAGCTGTGGAATAAGGTGGTTGTAGGAGAAAAGCTTTCATATTGTGTCCTGAGGGCAGTACCTCAGAGTCGTGGAGGCACTAGTGGGCTCTGTCAGACCTGCTCTGTTTTGTACCCTGGGTAAGATTTCTTTGGAACCAAGGGTTTGAAATGAAAAAAGTCTCAAACTGCTGGGCTATAGGGGCTCCAAGCTCAAGCTCAAGTCTGTGCATCTGAGTGTAAATCTTCCCTATGATAATGTTTTATATAACCTGTTGGATCTGTCAATAGTCTTTAGATTCATAGGTATGAACACAAGCCCTTGACTACCTGGAGAACTGGACCCTCGGGGTTCTGTGGTGGCCAGTGAGGAAAACCCCTGTTTTACTTCCTGACCATTTTTTTCAAAACTTGTAGAAAGCACTCAATAAGTTATTATAGGATTGATAATAAATGAACGTATGAACGGATGGTCAGATAGACTGGTGATGGGGCTCAGGACATGCTACCCTCAAATTCTGGCACAGTGGTGTACCAAACATCTTAACCTGAGCATTTGAAAAAATGGCAGAAGCAAGAAAGTCACTTTGACCCCACCCCCTGTCCTTTCCTGAAACAGGTCCTGGATCTCCTGAATGAAAGGTATCCTCCCTGTACCAGGAGGAAAGAAGACAACTCTTATCACCAGAGACAGGGAATTTATAGCCAAGAAGTCTGTATAAACACACCTTGTTAATTTAACCCTTATCTTCCTGGTTACTTCTTTACCATTCACTATCCCGAGCCAGACTCCTTTGTCTTGTCAATTCTTTTTTTTTTTTTAATTTTTTTAAAGGTTTTATTTATTTATTTGAGAGAGAAAGACAGCAAGAAAGTGAACACCAGCAGGGTGAGTGGGAGAGGGAGAAGCAGACTCCTCACTGAGTGGGGAGCCCAATGTGGGGCTCGATCTCAGGACCCTGGGATCATGACCTGAGCCGAAGGCAGACACCTAACAACTGAGCCACCCAGGTGTCCCTAGATTTTATTTATTTATTTGACAGAGAGAGAGAGAGTACAAGCAGGGGGAGTAGCAGAGGGAGTGGGAGAAGCAGACTCCCTGCCAAGCAGAGAGCCTGATGTGGGGCTTGATCCCAGAACCCTGGGATCATGACCTGAGCTGAAGGCAGAGGCTTAACTGACAGCCACCCGAGTGCCCCTGTCTTGTCAATTCTTCACACATTTATTGTTTCTTTGTGTGAAAGGTACAAAAGCTCTCTGCTCTTGTCACTTCTTCAGGCCTTCCTTCTCTTGTGAAAGTTCTCACATATACGTAAAAGTTCAAGAAAATGTATGTGCTTTTTTCTCCTGTTAATCTTTGTCAGTTTAACTTTCAGACTCAGCCAAGGACCCTAAGAGGGCTGAGGAAAACTCTCTCCTCCCCTACACTCGCCACCCCCTCTCTCTTTCTGAATAATTAACACGGTAACACGGGTAATGGGAAACACTGATGTTACACATTGTCAGACTTTACTAATCCCTGAGTCAGGCACTGTGAGTATCCCCACTTTTCAGATGAGAAAACTGAGTCACGGGTTAAGAGACGGTCCTGTCTTACATAGCCAGTCACGGGCTGGAGCAGGGATTTGATCAAGGCTTGTCGGCTCTAGGGCCACTTTGGAGGGAGGCTGGGAGAGTCGGAATTTCCAGCTGTTCCGGGGACTCACAGGCTGGGCCTAAGGCAGGGGCCCCTGCAAGTACATGGGCTCTCGTCCAGTTTTGGCCAACAGAAGACGGTGACCTCTCTGGGGACAAAGGCTAGCCTCTGGTTCCCTTACCTGGGAGGCTCAGCTTTGTGAAAACAAGAATCAGAAGATTTGGGAGCTACAAGTGGCTTCAGCCCTCAGGAGCAGGAGACCAGAGGCGTGAGGAATTTGTTTCCTGTGGCTGACAATTTCTGGAACCGGCAGATGCTCTAGGCTAAAATAGTACTTCCAAGTGTCTATGAAAGCGAGCCTCACAGTGGTGAGGTCTGGTGGGAAGCCCCATTTCCTCACGGTGGCTCATCTGGCCTTCCCTTGAACCTGGCCTTCCTGCCGCCCTCCCCCCAGTCAGTGGCAGCCCGAGCCCCAGGCTGCTCAGGCCCCAAACCTAGCAATTGCTTTGACTCGTGTTTTTCTCTGACGTCCCGTCCACGAGTGAATCCCGCACCTTGCCTTCAAAACATGTCCAAGAGAGGCCTTGTTGGGCAAGGCAGTGGCTTGCCTGCCATCTTTCAAACCCGCTCACTGGGTAATAACGGCCTCAAGGCCGGAATACTTCCTTACCAGGAGATAAAGATCCCATGACAGCCTGTGCGGACCTGGTCACCTCGTGTGGGAATATCATCCCGTTTCAAGCTTAGGGTTTACTCTTTTGTCCAGGTTACGCATGCGTGTCATGTGGCACCTGGCCAGCCCCACGGCTACGTCTGTCCCCTGCAGGGAGGGAAGTGACCTTCCCCTGTGGCAGGACAGAGGTGAGAGTGAGCCAACTGCCCTGCGTCAGTTACTGCCGGCCATGGGGACTGACGCCCGCCCCCGAGGCTGCTCTGGGCTTTTCTCGGCATGGGTAAAGCATGGTCCAGCCATGGTCCAGCCAGTGCCTGACTTCGCTGCTTTCCTTGGTGCCTCCGATTGCTCTGACAGTGGGCAGAACTGTCTGATGTCCTTCCCTGCAAGGGACAATCGGTGCACGGCGTTCTGCTCAACACGGCCACTTGTCACCACCTGCATCTCCACCTCCCAGCCCAAGCCACCAACATTGTCCTTTTAGAGTGAGTCCGATTGCGTCCCATTCTGCCCAAAGCCCTCCAGCGGCCCCCATCTCACTCAGAAAAGACCGAAGTCCTCAAAGTGACCTACTAGCCCTTTGCTATCTGGTCCCTGCTGCCTTTCTGACCTCATTCCTTTTTCCCTCCCTTGGCTCTGGCCACTCCGGCCTCCCGACCATGCCCAGAAACAGGCTGGGCAGGCACGCACCTGCTTAAACCTTCCTATAAGCTGTTCCCCCCGAAGCCTCTCATGCCAAATGATATCTCCTGGTACTTGGGGTCCCCATCCCCCCGATTCTGGTATCCTCAGCAGCTAGAAGACTCCTAGTTCCCATAGGCTCTTGGTTGCTTGTTGGATGTTAGGATGTCAGTTATGCGACCTGCTGTTTGGAAAGGGGGCATCCCATCGGTGGCCCTCACTGTCCCTGTGCCTCTGATGACACTCTTCTTGCAAGACAGCCAGCTCCTAGGGCCATTTGGCCTGCATGGTCAGGGAGCCAGAACAGCCTAGGTTAAGTCACTGTCCCCCAACTCCAGGGCAGCCCTTGGCCAATGACCAGAAAGCCCGGGCCCCCTTGCTTTGCACCAAGCCAGATATTGCATTCAGTGTCTGCTTCTGGGGATCCCCACCCAAGACAGGGGCCTTCCTCAGACCCCATAAAGATCTGGTTGGGCTTGAGGGCCTGGGACTATGAGGAACTGGAGTCTCTGAAGATACTCTCCCCTCCGCTTGACACAGGCTCTGTTAGCTGCACCCCCACTGCGCCCCCCTCACCTTTTGATTCCCTTTGGAAATCTGACATATTGACCACGTACACCAGGGGCAGGCACAGTGCAACCCTGCCATGTGTCAGAACCTGGTATACACAACAGAACCAGAACTGGGGTTTTTAGTCCCATGCGCCAAAGGCCACATCTCTCCCTACCCAAGGCTGCCTCAACCATGAACTTGAAGGGTCCTTCCATCTAGTCCACACTTCCCTATTTCACTACATACACACTCGTGAACGGCATATGCTATTGCTTGGGAGGTTTTTAAATTCAGGCCAACACTCTCACGTTGCTGATATCATCCTGGAATCTGTTTTGCTCACAATAGGGGGACCCATGTCAACAGAAACAGGTCTGGTTTATTCACGCGAACTGCCGAACCATATCCATACAATGAATGTATCATGGATTATCTATTCATCCCCTCCTGACGGTGAAGCTGTTTCCAGCTTTCCTGCACCTGAAGCCACTTAGCGTCCTTTGGTCCAGAGCACGGGCCTCTTCCCAAGGGCCCCTTCCGGAGCTCTTGGCTCCTGACAGAGGATTCTTAATAAGTCTGTTCCCTGAGAGCAGGCACCAGAGTTGAGCCCTGCAGCCCTTGCCCAGCCGTAGCACATACCGGGCCCCATGGGATGGAGGGACACAGGAGGGTGGTGGGGCTGTGCACTAGGCCTTGATCTCTCTGTTCGGGGAACAAGGCAGGACGGCCTGGGAGAGCCAGAGGTCAACACTCGGTCCAGTCGCTATAGATTAGGACCCTGACCATGGGGCCTTTGGGGCTTCTGGAGAGGTGGTGGTCACAGCTGACCCTGATACCAAGACACAGGGTCTGCCAGGAAGAGGTTGCCCCTTGCCTACTGACCCCACATTGTCACAGGATCAAGGAGCCACCCACCAGCTTCACTGTGGCTCAGGGAGCTGTCCAAGGGCCAGGCACTGCATACATGGTTTGCATCATCACCCCCGGGGGCAGGCACTAGCTCTTTTCCAGAAGATGCTGAGGTCAGAGACGTTAAGTTGCTCAAAGGCACACAGCCAGAAAGTGGCTGAGAGGGAGGCAAACCGATACTCAAGTCATCTGACTCGGAGACGCGGATGCCCATTGGCCACACCAAACAGCGTGCTCCGCTGCTGTGGCCGTGACTAGGTCAAAGCTGCTTCCTCCTGCCACAACAGGACGGGTGACTAAGCCCAGCTTCCCTTCGGGTTCAAAGGAAAAATCCTCCCAGGAACAGCAGGTCCAGGCCCCAGCATGGCTAGGAGATTAACTACGGCTCAACACCCTCCCCCCACCCCAGCTACCGATTCCACAGACCTGAATGCCATGGCCATGGGAAGGGCAGCTGGCGGCCGTGGGGGGGTCTCCAGGGCTGCAGACACCTCCTGCCTCCAGCCCCAAGGTCCCCAAGCACCAAGATACCAGGCAGTGAGAAGCACAGGGACCTCACTCCCATGCCCGACTGCTCCAGGGGCTGAGCACGACCCAAAGCTCTCAGAGCTTCTGTGGGTGAGGTCAATAAACTGTGGGCAAGGCCTGGCTCAGGCGCGGTTGGATGGGGCTGCACGGAGCCGCTAAGGGAGGCGAGGAGAGACCCCGGTTCCCAGCCTCAGACCAGTGGGGCACCTCGAAGGGAACGGAGGGCTCAGGGAGTCCGGGACAGGTGTGCAGGGGGCTCCTGGCCACTCAGGGCACGTGCCTGGGGAGAGGTGGAACAGGAGAACACAGTCCAAGAAAGGGGCGTGGGGCTCAGGGGCATCTCTGGAATGCCATCCCAGGCACAAGGAGGGCGGTGCAGCCTGGGCCGGCCCTGGGGTCTGCTCCACCGGCCCCCGCGCTGGGGCCAAAGCGGACTGGCTTCAGTACCCTTGCGGGGAGTGACCCCTGCCCTCTGAGCCTACAAAGGGGTCCGTGGGCGCCTCTGGTGAGTCAATTGTCTGGTAGTCACTGCGCTCCTGTGACGGTCCAAGGAAACCTGGGAGGGGGGGGTTGGAAGGGGGGAAGGAAGAAAGGAAGGTGAGGACCCAAGACGGTCTACTGAGTCCCAACCAAGATCCACGCCCCACCCCCAACCAGGAACGACAGTGAGGGCAGCAGCACTGCCCCCAGCTTTTAGCAGGTGTTCAGCCAGTCCTCCCATAATCCTCCAGAGCAGGTATCTGGGTTGCCCTACTTTACAGATGGGGAAACTGAGGGTCAAACAGATGAACTGACTTGCCCCCAGTATGGCGCTTGAAGTGGAGGACACTGCAATTCAAGCCAAGGCAGCATGAGCCCAAGGCCAGTGCTCTCGGCCATCACGTGGGGCCTTCTCAGAGCAGCACACATCTGAGCAGAGGGATGCCCAGCTCGGGCCCCAGGCTCCTCTCCCAGGCACAGTGGACACCGTGTTACTGGATCCACAAGGCCCAGAGCTGGCACAAGGCCCAGAGCTGGCACAGATTCCAGAACCCAGAGCACTGGGCTGGGGGTGCAAGGTAGGGGGGAGGCCTCTAAGTACTCACGTTCTTTGCCCCCCTCCCTGCCCTGCACACTTGACCCTGAACAAGTCCCAGGAGTTCTGAGGCCAGGGCAACGCTGAGATCAGCCTGGGGAGCCCACAGGTCCCTCCTGCCCTGGCCCAGCGGCTCCTCCAGGCGGGTCACGAGCCCCTCTGGGCCTCTCTTCTTGGGAGGGAACAGTGGAAGACCACCCCCGCCCTCCCCCCACCACTCAGAGGAAGGAGATGAGCAGTATGTGCGACAGAACAGGAAAACGGCCCGGCCGCCAGGGGAAGCGGGTGTGCGAGGGGCAGCGGTGCGCCAAGCTGAGGGGACCAGGACGTCAGCAGGGAAAGTTCAGGGCCAGCTTCGGCCGAGGCTCCGTGGCTCATGCCAGCAGCCCCTCTCCCTCGGCCACCCAGACCCCACATGGCGGGAGGGGCTGGCACCGCAGATGCCGACCGGCCCCAGGCTGCAGGCTGCCCAGAGCTGCCCGCCGGACCCGGGCACACCCAGCCGCAGTGGGGCTCAGGGCTGGGGAAGAGACGGGGCTCCGGTCCCGCCGCCAGCTCTGCCTGCAGCCCGATGCCCAGAAATGCTCACAGCAGGGAGGACAGGAGCACTGGGCTCAGGGCACAGACGGGAGCTCCCATCCCCTCTAGCCTGGTGCTCAGGGTGGGTGCCAGGCCCCGCCCCCCACCTTGAGCCCTTGTCCCCAGGGCCAGGCCGGTCCACCTGGGCAGGGGCTGCGGGTCAGACAAGACAGCTGGGGAGACATGGGAGATGGTACCGCCGGCACCCGGGCCGCCGAGGGGGCAGTCAGGGAGCCGGCCGGAGGTGGTGGCCTCACCAATGTGGAGCAGGAGCTCACCCCCGCGCTGCCGGTACATGTGGTAGATGAAGCAGCACGACAAGGGCTTGAGGAGCAGGCTGAGGATGGCCATGCCCGCACCAAAGCGCTGCGTGTCCGTGAAACTGGCCTGCTGGTAGAAGACGCTGATGTGGACGATGTCCAGGAAGATAGTGACCGCCAAGCCGCCGAGAAACTGCAAGACAGACCAGGCGCGGGGTGCGGGGTGACCAGGTGCCAGCAGGGTTTGTGCGCCCCGACGCCCCGTCCCGCGCCCACGGCTGCCCGACCACGTACACCAGACCCCAAGCTCCGTCTGTGCCCGCCTGTGTCCTTCGGCTTTGCTGGAAAACCGATCAGCTAACTGGCAGGACCCGGCGCGGGGATGTGGGGACCCAGGTCTGGACCCAGCTGGTCACCATGCCCCCCGTGACCCCTGAGGCCACGGGGGGGCGCCAGACTCGGTTCTAGAACCCCCCAAATGGAAGGTCCCTTGGCATTCGCCCAATCCACCCGCACCACGGGGAGCCCCGTCCTCAGTCATCCTGACAGGCCCGTGCTGGCTCGCCGGCCCTCGGGGTGCAGTGGGTGCTGGGAAGCCCCCACCTCCGGGGCAGGGCTCAGCCGGGCCGTGTCCATGCTGACCTCACCGGGTAGAGGAGTTCCCGAACTGTGGGGCTCCCAGCCACACCCCTCCCCACTAAGAGGGCCCCAGAGGCGGGTTATTGGGGACATGCTCCATGCCCTCGAGGTGTAGCCAAGCTGGGGTGCCTGGGGGGACCCCACTGTGCTTCTCTCGGGGAGACGGGGCAGGCCGAGAAGCCGAGAAGCGGGCCGGGCTGTGAAGAGCCCCCTGGGCTGGTGGCTGGGGAGGGCTTCTTCCTGAGGCTTAAGAAATGGAAAACGGGGGGCAGGGTGGGGGCCCCCTGCTTACAAGGAAGAGACAGGATTGGGCTGGGGGAGGGGGCCAGAGTGGGGGCCACTGACCACCCTGAAGCCGTCCTCTCGCTGCTCGCCCCGTCTCACCAGACTTATGGCATCGATGGAGTCCCGCTGAGCCACGGCCCACACGCCCACGGCCAGGATGGTGAAGTTGGCCCAGGGGTAGGGGCCCGAGAACGTGATGCAGCCCCTGGGGAAAGGAGCACCCGGTCATGTCAGGTGACGGCCCCACAGGGGCCCACCCCTTCCCTCCCGCAGGCCCCCCGAGTCCCCGGCCCTCCGTGAAGAGGCCACAGGGCACTTGCTCTCCTCTTCCCCAGCTGTGCCCCAGAAACGTCAGCAAAGCCCACTGCCTGGACTTCCCAAGTGGATCCCAAATCTGGGCATATCCCTCCGGCTCCAAAACCCCATCCTCTCCGGCCAGGATTTATCACTGCGGCCTCTCCCCACCGGGTCTCCTGACCTCCACTCCTGCCCATCCAGGCCCTTCTCTAAACAGCGAGGAGTCGTGGAAACCAGGTGACGTCACTCCTCGGCTGAGAGTCTCCCACAGTTTTCCTTCCCACTTGCAACAAAATAGACTCTTCCCGTCCCCTGAGGAGCCCTGTGGGCCCCGGCCCATGACGCAGTCGTCCCCTTGTACTTCCAGCCACTGCCCGCACGCTGTCCTCTACCCTGAACACTCAGCCCTGTCCTGTTAGTCTCAGCCCCCATGTCAACCCTGAGACTCGTTCCCTGACCGCCTAATTTTAAATACCACCTTGTTACTTCCTAATTTATTTTTTAGAGTATTGTTACCAACTATCAATTGATAGGTTTACTTCTTCATTCGTCAACCCAGTGAAAATATTAGTTAACACAGAGCCCCTAAAAGCGTCTGGCACAGTTCTTGATGGCTTAAATGAACTCACTTATATGCATTTATGTTAACAACTCTAGAAAGAAGGCATGATTATTATCCCCATTTGAAAGATGAGGAAACTAAGGCACGGAGAGATGAAATAACTTGCCCCAGGCCACACAGCTTCTAAGGGTGGAGCTGGGATTTGAACTGAGACAGGCTGGCTCCAGAGGCCGCGCCCTTACCCACAGTAGTCATGGGGGCCCCCAGCATGCAGTGGGGCGCCTCATAAACTCACATGACTCTGAAGTGTACCCTACAGAGAATGCGCACAAAGCTGTGACGTGTAGGACATGACACGGCTTGATAGTCTTTGAATAAGTCACCTGACTTTGTGGTTTTAAGAAGCAAATGCGGGGGCCCCAGCCCAGACCACAACTCAGGATCTTGGGGAGTATGACCAAGAAATCTCTATTCTGACCTTGCTTCCCCAAATCATTAGCCATGACCCTCACTGTCTGCTTTATTCACGGCCATTTTACACGTGCAGTGTACTTCAAGGTCTGCAACACGCACACAGAAGCTCAGCAGTTTCCAGTCTTGCTTCGGCAGGGAAATGGCCCCGCAGCTCCGCAGACAGTAATAATGAAATCAGTCCTGTGATGCCTGAGCCTCCCTCTGTGGCAGGCCCCAGGGAGTGTTGGATGAATACAACAGGCTTCTCGCACACAGCCCCTGAGGGGTGTGCCACCCTTATACCCATTTTACAGATGGAAACCAAGGTTCCAAGAGGTGGGCCACCTGCCTAAGGTAACCCGGCTGGACCACGGCTGGGCCAGAACCTGCCCAGGTCCATCTGAGTCCCGGGTCTGCCTCCTCTGGGTAGCAGTGCGATGTAAGGGTGTGGTCCGCCCCTAAGCCAGTGACCTCACCCTGGTCACCTGAGCGGTGGAGCAAGCCCAGTGGTGGCGCCTAGACACCCTCAAGAAATGTTAGTGGTTATTACAGGTTCTAAAACTGGGCTTTCACCTTCCTATGACCTTACAGGATAAATGGGAGGGTCAGTAATGCCCTCATTTTACAGGTGAGAAAATGACTCAGGGAGTCTAAGTGATGGACCCAAGGTCAAAGACACACAGAGCTCTAGCTGGCAAACACCCCACGGCTGCCTTGGGGAGTCCAGCAGGCTATGTGAGACCAGCCCCCTGGCTTTAGCACCTCACACCTTCCAGAAACAAAGGCCTTGGGGAGGAACCAGAGTCACACCGGGCCTTGGGGAGGAACCAGAGTCACACCGGGCCTTGGGGAGGAACCAGAGTCACACCGGGCCCCCAAAGGTGCCTGGGCAATGTCTGGAGGAGGAGCTAGTCTGTGGGGACTGTCCTGGGCCAGCCACCGCCCCTAGGATGAAGGCTGGAAGCTTCTGGGTGGCAGGGAGTGATGGCGGAGGCCTCTGGAAACAGCCCGCCCCTCACACATTCTTGGGACATGGGGAGCTTGCTGATGACATTCTTGACGAAGGTGCTATTTAGTTCTGGAACAGGCCGGGAGACACGTGGATGGGAGCCTGAGGGGATGTGGACCCAGATCCCGGGAGACAGGTGGACACAGAGGTGGACACCTGCGGAGTCACTCACCAGGTCGTCAGCAGCCAGTGAACCAGCAGGATCATCTGGGGGAAGGAAAGAAAAGAACTAGGAGTGAGACCACCATCTGGGGAGGGGTGGGGAGAGCTCTGGAGCCAGAGAACACAGGAAGCCCCTGTCCAGCACCTAACAGGGCTTTACAAATACCTGTTAAAACAAAACAAAACAAAACAAAACACCAGCAACAGTGAGTGAAGCAGGGGTGAAGGAGGAAGAGTGCAGGTCAGGCCAGGGGGAGCTGCCCGGTCGCTCTGCCCTGCTCCCTGGGGGCAGCAGACACCCACACCCCCTCCTGCTTCGCAATCTGCTCTGGCATCAGAGGATGTACCTGGACTGGAAATGGGTGAGTGGGGGGGAGGGGGGTGGGACTCAAACGAGGCTGGTTTCTTGGCACAGCATAGCTGGGGTACGGTGTGGGGCACACAGGTTGTCTGCCACCTCCATCCAAGGAGCAGGAGAGCACCAGGGGCAGGAGGGAGGTGCAGGGGGAAGGTAGCGGGAGACCAGGGGGAGAGGCGAGCCTTGAGAGCCTCAGCAAGGAGCGTGGATTTTATCCTAAGTGCACAGAGGGAAGCCACCGAAGGCTCTTCTGCAAGCAAGGAACTTGGTAGGGTTTAAGAAAAAAAAAGGGGGCACTTGGGTGGCTCAGTGGGTTAAAGCCTCTGCCTTCGGCTCAGGTTATGATCTCGGGGTCCTGGGATCGAGCCCCGCGATCGAGCCCCGCGAAATTGAGCCCTGCATCAGGCTCTCTGCTCAGCAGGGAGCCTGCCTCCCCCTCTCTCTCTGTCTGCCTCTCTGCCTACTTGTGATCTCTCTCTCTATCAAATAAATAAATAAAATCTTTAAAAAAAATCCCTCTGGCTTTTTTCTAGATTTCTGCATCATTCCACCCCTCTCATTGTCCCCTATGTCCTTAAAATCACAGCCCCCTTTACTGGAACTTGTCTCTACTCCTGATAATCAAAAGGGCCCTGCTTGGAAAGCAAATGAAGACGGAGGGAGCAGATGTTGGGGGGGGGCAGGGGGGGCAGCATGACTGTCTGCTGGAGCTTCCGAAATAGGAGGGAGGGTGCTCTGTGCTAAGGGACAGGCAGGGACCAGCCAGGCCAAAGGGAGGAGAGTGAGGTGTTCCAGAGCGGCACATGGGAACATAAATTAAATGGGGAGGCGGGACCCAGAGCCTGGGGGAAGAGCAGGGAGTGGACCCGAACCAGCAGGGGGCCAGAAGCCCCATGTCAGGAGCTTCCATGGGGTCCCATTGGTAGACGGGGGACCTTAAAGGAGTTACTCAAGAGACTGAGGGGGTCAAGCTGGGAGAGGGGATGCCAAGAGCCCGGGGCAGGGGCAGTGTACCAGTCTGGGAGCGAGGACAGACATGGCAAGGGTGTACAGTGAACAGCCCAGGCCTCCGGGCTGGTGAAAGGGCAGAAAGGGCTTGCCACCCACAAGAAAGAACCCTGGCTGTGGAGGGGAAAGCCCTTCAAGAAGAGGTGCTATTTACTCTACACCTGCTCTGTGCCAAACGCCTCCTGCCACCTTTGGGCCTCACAAGAGCCTCTGGAACAGAAGCTATGATCATTCCCATTTTACAGATGGGAAAGCTAGACTCCGAGGAAAATTAAGCTGATCCAGATTCCACCAATGATATGTAGTGAAACTCAAGTTCAAGTGTAAATCTGACTCAGGTGCTCCCAACCGTCGCAGGGCAGAGGGGAGCTTGTGACAAACGTGGACATTTTCTGCACGTGGGGGGAGCTGAAATCCGGAGCAGATGGCTGGGATGTTCCACCTTCACCCCCAGGGCCCAGTGCGAGCGAACCCAAAGATGCCGTGGCCCGAAAGCAGGGCGTTAGGGGCCGAGCCTCTGATAAAGCCCTGTCTGTATGCCACTGAAGGCTGGCGCTGGAAGGGAGCTCCGTGATTGGCTACCTGTTTGCTCTGGACGCTTCCTAAGTGTGGGCACCACTTGGAGTTCTTGGACGTGTTTAACCCTTACAGCCTGAGGAGGCACCATTTACAGCTGAGGACTCGGGAGGCTTGGAGGCGAGTGAGTTGCCCATGGTCACACAGCTGCCCTGTGGCACAGCCACGGCTCAAGCCTGACCGTGAGCCCGGTATCGCCTGACCACTAGGCCTCTCTGGGGCTGGGCAGGTGTGCTCCTCCCGTTACGAAGATGGGGAGACCGAGGAAGAGGAGGCTTAGTCTGCCGTGGGTTTCTTTTCCCAGAGGCTCGAGAGATAGAATCAAATGGTGCTAAGTTTCTCAGACAGTTCACCCAGCATGGAACATTCTAGAAACTGAGAAGAAACCAATATACCTGGACAGAAGACAGTGGAAGGCAGACAGGAAGCTGGGGGTGGGCAGGCCAGGCCTGGGGGTTGTGGGCAAGAATTCTGATCTTTATCTCAAGAGCCAACCACCACCCCCTCTGTCTTGACAGGAAACCCTGCCCACAGAGGGGAGAAGCTGCCTCAAACCCATAGCATGTGACCAGCCGCAGTGGACCTGGTGTCCGGCTTTCAGACTAAGAGAAGACACCGAGGAAGGGAGCACAGGGGAGGCAGCTCACATGACCACCTTCCTGCTGAAAATCAACACCTGAGCCTTCCCCGCTATCGGCTTCTGTTCCAGAAACCGTCTCCATTTCCAAGTGCTCTGGTTCCCACACCCAGACCATGCACATAACGTATCTTTAACACATGGGTGCTTCTGAGCCCTGCAGAGGCCTGCTGCATGAGGGGGAGACGAAAAGCTGAGACCCGGAAGCCAGCGGATATGCAGGCAAGCCTGTGGGGAAAGGGCTCTGTGTCACCTGGGAGACAAAGATTTAGCCAAGAGCCAGAGAGACCTGTAATACTCGGTGAGCACCTGCCCAAGTCCAAAACTAAGCCATCTGTTTTGGGAAGAGTGCAACCCGGAAATACTGAGGACCCCTGAAGACATGCTGTGTCCCCTCCATGTGCCGTCACTCTTGCTTTATAGTTAAGAAACTTAGCACCTTTGATCATGTCTCTTGAGCCCTGGGGAATAGAAACCCCCAGAAGACGATGCCTCCTCTTCCTCAGTCTCCCCATCTTTGTAATGGGAGGGCACACCCACCCAGGCCTGCAGAGGCCTGCTGTCCAGGAGCGCTCCAACCAGAAACCGAGCCGAATGGGCCCGGCTCTTCCCGACACAGGAGGGAGCAGTGACTCATCTCAGCACAAAGAACTGTCTGCCGGCTGCTGGGGAGGTTTCCGGTAACCAAGGGGACACCAGGGATTCTCAGGTACTGCCTGAGAGACTGGGGGAGAGAGTCGCTGGCCTCTGAGAATGTGACCGGGCAGCCCTTACCGGCTGGGCAAGAGCAAAGATAGATCAAAGCCCCTGGGCTCTTCATGTAGTGCTCAGAGCCCAGGGGGGCTGCCTGGCTCTTCCCCAGAAGACCAGGGAGGGGAGGGCGGATGAGCCAAGGCAGCTGGGGGTCCTAGGATGCTGGACTGGAGGCCTGGGTTCTGGTCCAGGGGTCATGTCCCTTTGTGTCTGTGCCCCAGGTTCGCTCTCTGTGAAATGGAGGCGATCCCCCCGATATGTCCCAGCAGGGTCCCGCAACCACAGAGGGACAGGCGTCTGGCGGTCACTGTGCGAACCCACGTAACGACCATAAGTAGCCGCACGTAACAGGTGTCCCGTGTAACAGCGCTAACAACACAACTCCTGGTACCAGCGAGGACCTGCCTGCCATGTGTCTGCACTGCCCTGAAGGCGTGGCCACCGTGTGGGGGGGAGTGTTCATGTTCTGTTACTTAGGAAGACACTGAGGCAGCGGGAGATTAAGCAATCGGCACACACTGTGACACTTACAAACAAGAGAGCTCAGAGACAAGTGTCCAAATCGCTCTATCTGGTCTTTTTCTACTAAAAATGTACCGCCCCACCAGCTCCTGGACCACAGGATCCTCCTAGAAGGGGAGGAGTTTAGAATAAACTCCTGAAGGTAGGGTTTATTTTTATCTTCTTTTTTACAGTGAGACAGATACTCAGAGAGGTTAGGAGACCTGCTCAAGGTCACACAGCTAGTAAGTGGCAAAGTCTATGCTACGCCGTCAGGATCTCGAAGAGCAAGGGAACGGTGGATGGAAATGAGGTTTAACCAGAAGGGAAGGCTAAGGGGAAGCCAAGGGGACATGGAGACCAGGACTTAGACCTTTTGTTTGCCACTAGAGGGCCCAGGGGCTATTGGGGTGGGGTGGGGGTGAGACTTCATAGACAGGTGGTAGACAGACCCAAGCTCAACAGACAGATCAATATGGGGAACACAGTTCTATTAATCCTGTGTAAACACAGCCCATTACATGCGATAGTAAGGTCCCCAAGGGTAACTGAGGCTAAGAGACCTAAGTCAGGAATGCCATACCGGGGTGGCAAAGTCAGGCAGTAGTTAACTGGATGGGCAACCAAGCCAAATATGCAGATCTGATCCCATGGAGCCAGGGCTCCATGACCTGGAAGCTGTGTGATCTTGGGCAAGTCACCTGACCTCTCGGAACTGCCATTTGGTCTTCTATAAAGTAGAAACCATCACGCCTATGTCATGGGGCTGTTCTGCAGACCTGGTGGTACAGGGAGGTGGGGAGGCGTGTGAAACACACAACACAGTGCCTGCCAGGTAGTCAGCCCTGCGTGTGTGGCCGTTTTCATGGCCACCATTAGGAAGTTAGCTTCCTGAGTCCTTAACCCTAATGCTACACTACTCCCCGGGCCCTCTTCCCTCGGCTTTTTCTCACAAGACCTCCTGAGCCCAAGTCTGCTCCTTTCTAAGCTTGTCACAGTGTCCTAACCTCCAGCTCAGGACTTGCCTCCCGGATGGGACTCGGTTAGGGGACGGCTCTTTGTGCAAAGTGCCTGGGGCAGCTGTTTCTTTCACCTGGCATCACTGACTGCTCTGGCGGGGCTGAGCACGAGCAGGATTCAACCAAATGCCAGGGAATATATGAAATGAGGGAAGGCAGGTCCATAGGGGTGCACTCTCCCAGCTCCCAGGGGGCCCTGATCTCAGAACATCCCACTGAAGTGCCTACAAGTAAGGAGTTGACAGCCGCCTTCCCTAGGGTGGCCGGATTTAAAAATGCAGAACGCCCAGTTAGTTCTGAATTTTGGTTAATAAGCCCTGTGTTAGTATCATCCAAATATTGCCTAGGATATACTTATACTAAAAAGTTATTCATTGTTGATCTGAAATTCAAATTCAACAGGATGTCCTGTATGTTCCCTGGCAACCCCGGCCCTTCGGGGCCTCCCAGCACTTACTTGTCTCTGAATGGTAGCAGCTAAAACCTTTGGAAACAGGGGGTCCTGTTTCCTAAGCCAAGGGAAGGGCCCCCCTTTCACTTTGGGGCAGAGAACACCAGCACCGCTCATACCTGTGGGCACACTTGGCTTGTCAGGCCCATAAAGTTGCTAAAAAAAAAAAAAAGGCCCAAACAGACTAAGCCCTCCCAGTGGATAGAAACCGTCAAGGCCAAAGCCAGCCCTCACTGGTGGCCAGGAAAGGGCAAGGCTTTGAAGTCTGACCGCAGTGGGTTCAAAGACGGACTCTGCCACTTAATCCCTGTGGGACTTTGGCAAGTTACCTATCTGCCGCGGCCGAAGTTTGCTCATGTGTGAAAAAGGTGACAATATCAGCTTTCTCAGAAGGTGGCTGTGATCAAATGAACCACCTGGCAGGCCACAGATGCCCCAGGAATGAGGGCTCCCTGCCCTCTCCATTCCTGCAGCTCTGTCCCTCGCCTGATGCTCGCTTAGCAACGATTTCAGGCAAATCTCTCAACAGAGAAAAGGCAGGGGCACTGACTCCAGACACTGCCTGGAACACAGTGAATGCTGATACCAACAAACCTCGGTTGCCCTCCCGTAAATCAAACTGGCTGGAAGCTTCGGGGAGGGAAATGAGGATAAGGGAAATCTGCCTCTGGGAAGTCATAACGCAGACCGGGTCTAATAATCCGAACACGGATTATGTGTACTTTCATGGTCCTCTGTCCCTTAGAGTCCTTCAGTGCTGGATGCCACGTGTGCTAAATGCTTTGTCACTGGTGAGTAAGAGGGCGTTCCTGGATACAGTCTCAAGGGGGACAGCACGGGGACCCCAAATGGGAGGTATGGGCCATCGTTCACACCTTCCTGCCCAAAGCTAAAGGCCCCAGCCCCGGGGTCGCCAGCGCAGCCCAGGGGCAGAGCCCGCTGGGGGCGGGGACAAAATGAAGAAGCCGCTGGCATCCGGAGAAGCTGAGGACACGCACAGGAAATGAAGACACCCCAGGAAGCCTCGCCGTGTCCCCCCGAGGGCACAAAGTTGGGGTTTTCTGCTTCTAAGTAACTTCTATTGGAGTTCCTGTTTCTTACGAAATAAGGGCGCTGGATTTAGAAGCTTTGGAAACCACTGGCCTGGGAATTTCGGGTTTTCCTAAGTTGATGAGGCCGACGAAGCCGCGGGGCGGTGCTGGGCGGGCAGGTGAACGGTCCAGCCCCTTCCTTCGGGGACCGGCAGGTGTCCGCCGCCCAGACCCTCGGGCTCTCACGGCCCGCCCCCACCCCGCGGCTCCCTCCCTCCACCCCTCCCTCTGTCCAGGGGTATTCTGGGCGCGCAGGCCAAAGCGATCCTCAGGCGCCCGGGGCTCGCGGCCGGAGGCGCCGAGGCCGCAAAGGGGAACGGACGGCCCTTTCCCTCCTCCGCCGCCTGCAGCTCGCCCTCGGTCTTCCCTGCTGGCCTCTCCCTGGACCCCTCTCCCTGCTACGGCCGGTCTGCTCACCGCCTTCCCACCTGGCGTCCACGCTCCCGCTGTCTCCCTACCACCCCCTCCTGCCCCGACCTCTCGATCCTCTCACTTTTGAAAGCCTTCTTGAAAAAAGCAAACGCCCCCCCCCAACTCTGGGGGACCCGCCCCGCCCCGCCCGTCGCCACCTTCAGGTTCACGGTAGGCAGCTCCATCGCGACCCGGGCGGAGGGCACCTGCGCAGCAGCCGCGGGGGCTCCTGGGCTCCGAACTCGGGAAACAAACTTGCCTGGCCCCGCCCCGCCCGGCCACGTGAGGCAGGTCACGTGACCCCAGCCCCGGTTGCTAGGAGACGGCGTCCGGCCGCTCGCGCGCCCTCCTCCGGGTTTCTGGCTCCCGCCGGCTCCCGCTGCCTCCCACGCAGTTCCGGCAGGCTGGTGGACACTATTGGGATCTGCGTCGCAAAGGGCGCGATATCTCGCTTGGTTAGTATCCGAGCAGATGGACTGATGGGACCACCTGCAGGCGAAGAACTTGGGGGAACGTCCAGGTGTCAACACCTGATGTCTCACCCGGAGAGCATCCTCTCTCCTTCCTCGCTAAGTGGAGACGTTGACGGTACCTACCTCTTAGGATCCTTGTGAGGTTAGATGCACTCATTCGTGTGGTTGATGAAAAAATTATTCTGACACTTGCTGGAGCGGTAAGGGAGACTTCCTTCGAGGCTGTTGCCAGAGGGGTATTGCAGTAGGGGGAGAGTGAGGAAACTCGCTTCCCAGGACCGCCAGGACAGGCACAGACCGAGGGGTCAGTGGATGGAAAATACCAAGAGGACATATGCACGGTAGAGATTCCTGCTAAACAGCCCAAACAGGATTCTTGCGAAAAGCAGGCCAGGGACTTAGACACCAAAGATGGGGGATGGGGAACTCGATCAGATATGGACGGTGACCAGATGTCAAGGGTGGGGGGTTCCTCACTCAACTGACTTAGTAGGAGTCTTGCTAAAACTGGATCCTGCAGTCCCAGCAAGGACAGGCTAGACAGAGAAGGCCAGGTAGCCTAGAAGAGGGCTCAGAGCAACCTAACTAAAATTTGGTCAAGGATAGTGTCTTTGTCAAGGTAAAGTGCCCATCGGGAAGGAGACAAACCATAAGAGACTCCTAATCTCACAAAACAAACTGAGGGTTACTGGGGGGTGGGAGGGTAGGGATAGGGTGGGTGGGTTA
>LNAC01000124.1:1267489-1303189 GCA_002007465.1 Ailurus styani
TGCTGTGAAAGGTGTAAGCCTGATGATTCACAGACCTGTACCCCTGGGGCAAATAATAATAATAATAATAATAATAATAATAAAATAAAAAGGTAAAGTGCCCAGAAGAGTACCTGCCACGTAGTAAGTGAGTACACATGAGCTATTTTTACCAATACAGAAAGTTATTGTCAATATAGCCGTTGGAGTCCACTTGAGTCTGTATACCAAAAACTTTAGGAAAATCTAGCTGGAAAACTGGTGGGAAACCTATAGGACACACCTGTCTCCAGAAGGAAGAAAACTGGAGAACAGAAAGACTTCATCTAAACACTGTCTGCCCCTCAGTTGTAAATAGGAAGAATGGAGGAAAGAAAGGGCTGTCTTACCTGGCATCGCTCTTAAGACTATTGACTACCCTCTCCCTATCCCAAACAAGAACATTAATTCCCACTCCTTCCCCCCACCCTTCCCCACCCCATCCTTCACCCGTAACCAGAGAAAATTTTCATTTGGAGAACACCAGCTTTTATTAGAGTCACTTGGGGTAAGGGTCCCCTTAGGGTCGGTCTGAGTGCCTGCTCTCCTTTCTGAGAGGAAGAAACCAGGAAACTGCCTGAGACTGGCAGTGGGGAGTGGGGGTGTCCTGAGATTGACCAAGACAGGCACTCTCTCCAGACACAAAGAAAGGGAGACATTTGCAGGGCTTTAGGGCCCACTGGCCTAATTTAATGTCTTGTTTGGAGATACAGTCCTCAGCCCAGGGGACAGAGCATCTCAACACCTGCCACTGGAATCTTGAACTGGGAAAGAGCTACACCTAGTTTGATCTTTGCGGAGTTAGCACACAGGGGAAGAGGCATTTGAATCCTGGCTTTGCCACTTGCTGGTTGAACGTGGGCAAGTTGCTTTGCCTCTCTGTGCTTTAGTTTTTTCATATGTAAGATGAGGATAATAATAGTTGTCTTCCTCAAAGGGTTGTTAGGATTTGTTAATACACAAAAAGGATTTAGAACAGGGCCTGGCTGATAGTAAGCACTAAATCAGGATTGGCCACTCTTGTTATTAAGTATTAATGTTAATGACTGGTTAATTACTGGTTAATTACTAGGTTAAGATCCCTAGAAGACAGTAAATCCTCAATGAATGATTGATATTATGATATTACATTATTCATCAATTTTCCCTCTTTTAAAGATTTTATTTATATATTTGACACAGAGAGAGAAAGCACAGAGAGAGCACAAGCAGGGGGAGCGGCAGAGGGAGAGGGAGAAGCAGGCTCCCCACTGAGCAGAGAGCCCGACATGGGGCTCAATCCCAGGACCCTGAGATCATGACCTGAGCCAAAGGCAGATGTTCAACTGACTAAGCCAAACAGGCACCTCTATCAATTCTCTTCTAAGAAATAGACCCCATCCACCTGAGATCTTAGAGGTGTTTCATCCACGCCTATAGGTATGTAATAAGACCACGATCACCTTAGAAGGAGAAAATGCAAAACAAGTCCTAGATTAAGGCCGACATTAATTAAGTACTTCATGTGTCGTAGACAGTGTGAAAAACGCTCCCTAGTGAATTCTCAGTAGTAAATTCTCACAGTGACCCCATGGTGTAGGAACTGTCCTCATCCTTGTTTACATAAGATGATTGAAGTTAAGAGAAGTTGGAAGGCTTGCCCAAGTCACTGGTTGGTGTGAACCTGTGCTGGGGACCAAGGAGGCCCGGCTCTGGGAACCTGACATTCGCCCCTTCGCACCACTGCCCCCATCTCAGGAAACCATAGCCCAGGCTGGGATGTGCAAAGGATGGAGTGAGGCAAGGAGGGGAAGACAGAGTGTGGAGGGTTCACAGGGCTGGGTCTGTGGAATGTCGCTGCCACTCCCACAGTGACACTGCGTTCCCCCTGACCAGCTGGCACGGGAGACATGGGGGAGGCGGCACAAGGCCCAGCTGGCTGGGGTTGGGGAGTAGCTCACAGGAACAAAGGAAAGTGACTATTCTCAAAGGGGCCAGAGTTTCTGCCATGACCCAGTCCCGACTATGCAAGGACAAACGGGCCCTCACAAAGCATGTTCCACGAGGCTTTGGGGTGATAGCTTTCATGAGCACACTTCTGGAATTCAAGTGTAGATCTGCCCTATCCTTCACCCATCCTGTCTGCCTCGGCCAAGTTTTATCTTCGTACCGTCAGTACAGACAGATGTGCAGAACAGAGTCGTTCATTCAGGGGATAGTCACTGGACACCCATTTGGGTAAATGTCTGGGAGCGGAATGACTGGATGATATGGCAGGTGTCTATTTACCTTTTTAAGAAATTGCCAAACTGGGCGCCTGGGTGGCTCAGTGGGTTAAAGCCTCTGCCTTTGGCTCAGGTCATGATCTCAGGGTCCTGGGATCGAGCCCTGCGTCTGGCTCCCTGCTCAGCCGGGAGCCTGCTTCCTCCTCTTTCTCTGCCTGCCTCTCTGCCTTCTTGTCATCTCTCTCTCTCTCTGTCAAATAAATAAAATCTTTAAACAAACCAAAAAATTGCCAAACTGTTTTCCAAGATGGTTGTATCATCCTGTCTTATTTTCTTTGTAGCACTTACCAACATCTGCAGGTATTGCCTCTCTGTTTACTGGTTTGCTGTTACATTATCTGTCCTGCCAACCAGACTGTGTCTCGTATCCTCCCTGCTCAGCCCCGTGCCTGGCACATAGTAGGCACTCAGGAATGAACCTGCACACACCCACTGAACACATATGTGCCCACCACTTCCTCCCATCACGCGCACCTGGGAGACCTGCCACCGCCTGCCCCCACTTGTCCCCAGGTGCCACTCGTAGTCAGGATCTGTCCAGGAAACCACTCAGTCAGTGGCGCTGGTTTTCAAAAGGCTCATTTCTCTTTTCACATCTTTAATTCCCTGGGGTAGGGTAGCAAGTCCTACTTTGTTGTTGGAGAAATTGTTGCAGTTCGGATGACTTAGCCAAAGTCACAATGAGCAGAGCTTGCATGGGAGCTGCGTAAATAAAAACATGCATAGCCCGAGGCTTTGGTGTCAGGCACAGGGCCTTTCCGTGGGACCCGAGATGAAGATGGGCGTATGTACCCCACGTACTGCTAGAACAACAAGGAGCTCATTAAGGAAATACACCAGAAAGTCAATAGTAATGATTGGTTTTTAAACAGACTTTCCTTGGGATGCCTGGGTGGCACAGTCAGTTAAGCATCTGCCTTTAGCTCAGGTCATGGTCCCAGGGTCCTGGGATCGAGTCCCGCATTGAACTCCTTTCTCGGCGGGGAGCCTGCTCCTCCCTCTGCCTGCCTCTCTCAGTTTCTCTCTCTGACAAATAAATAAAATCTTTTAAAAAGGGGCACCTGGATGGCTCAGTCATTAGGCGTCTGCCTTTGGCTCGGGTCATGATCCCAAGGTCCTGGAGTTGAGCCCCACATCAGACTCCCTGCTCAGCGGGGAGCCTGCTTCTCCCTCTCCTGCTCCCCCTGCTTGTGTTTCCTCTCTCGCTGTGTCTCTCTGTCAAATAAATAAAATCTTAAACAAAAATCTTTTTTTTTTTTNGGAGGCAGAGAGGCAGGCAGAGAGAGAGGGGGAAGCAGGCTCCCCGCTGAGCGAGGAGCCCGATGCCGGCCTCGATCCCAGGACCCTGAGATCATGACCTGAGCCGAAAGCAGAGGCATTAACCCACTGAGCCACCCAGGCGCCCTAAACAAAAATCTTTTTAAAAAAATAAGCAGGCTTTCCTCAAATTCACTTGTATAGTATGGGATGGGAAAAAAAATGAAATCTCTGGAGAATATTTTGAGAGGTGATGCTGCTTAATTAGAGGCATTGCAACGTGGGTGCCCTGGGAGGTGCCTCTCCCTGTGGTATGGGAAACAAAGGCAAAAGAAAAATTAAATTTCCTTACCACCTACAGCCCAGCGACAAGTCCTTGAAACAGGCAGAGTCACATTCCTGTAGGGACCCAGCTGCCCTGATGTTAATACTTTGCTAAGGGCAAAAGGCCATCTTAGCCCACCCCCCAGGGTCCTGTAAGTCTACTTTAACATATAAAATTCCTTTGGGGAATTCCTTTATCTCTACCCCCCAAGATACATGTTGGCAGTCATCCCCCAAGCATGTGACCCACCGACATACATCTGAAGGGTCTCATGACTGAGGGTTTACTAGACAGTAATAAGTGACCTTTCCCCAACAACAGCCAGCCCCCTCAGGGTCCTGGAAACCTTGCTTCCAAAATTCCTTAGAGACTTACTCTATCCCTAACCCCTCCCACCTTGAGAGTATATAATGGGCCACTCCTCACGACCCCAATGCACCTCTTTTCTGCCCACGGTCCTGTCCCCGTGCTTTAATAAAACCACCTTTTTGCACAAAAGACATCTCAAGAATTCTTTCTCAGACATTGGCCTCAAACCCTGATGTCTTTCCTACATCACCTGGGCGCTGTCCAGACAGCGTAGGGGAGCACAGGGTTAAGCCCCATGATGTACGATCCTTTTCCACTGTGTTGGAGATGAAGCCGGGTCTTGAGTCTGCACCTACATATTCGTGTGGCTTCTCAGAGCCCTGGAGACAATGCCTGAGGGAACAAACCATGCAGGAAACATCTAAAAAAAAAAATAGAACAAAAATAGAAAGGCTCCATCCCCACTGTCTCTCTGCTGAGCCCCGTTTATTCCTATTCTTTACTTTGCCTCTAAATAAGCCAAAGAAGCTATGTTCCCCCTTCCAGGGGAAGCAAAACAGTTAATCATTCTCTGAGTTTTGTCCTAGGTCCCAAACACCTGATAACACGTAAGAAGAGCCACATCCCAAACATGTCCCTGGACATCAGCTTCCAACAAACCTCAGCTGACACTGACCTCAACACCCCCTCTGTTCAGTGATTTATAAGCTAAACCCCTGTTAGTCACCATCACTCATCTTTGATCCGACCCTACGCTGGATTCCCAAAGGAACACGTACCCTAGACTCCTTTCCAGGGGAAACCCCTAGCTCCAGATGACCACAAGGCTCATTCTCCTTTCCGAGTCTCCCAGACACTCTGTCCGCTGCAACTTGTCACTCACGCTGTTCGTTAAACTCTGCGGCCACTTCCTCTGGTGCACATTCTCTTTTCATCCTGAGCAAAGTCAAGGATGCTCTGGGCAGGTCCTGTGGGACCTGCTCCACCCTGGGGTGCTCAGGACGCGGCTCATCTGCATTACAAACACTGTCCCCTCTCTTTCCCGGGCTTCCTGGTGTCCTTTGGGTAAAGGTATGTTTTTGGATCCCCGCCTTGCTTCCTCCTAGTAGAGTGATGTGAGCAAATTAGGGAGCCGCACAGAGCCCCATGACTGCAGGGGGTCCCCTGAGATGATTTACAAAGGGTGCCTGGCCGAGCTCCTGGCCCTTCATAAATGCTCAGTAGGCAAATAGCTTCCTGCTGCCATAAAGAAACAAGAGCAAACCCTGCAGCATCTTGCAACAGCTCCCAGCAGGTCCTGACCCATGATAAATGCCCGGCAGATCCCTTTGATGGAGAGGAGACGCCCATCCCCCCTTTCTTATTAGCAGAGACTCCCCGGTTCACCCCGCCGCCTCACCCCACCCCCAGAGCTGCCACTTTGCCTCTTTGTCATTTCATCTGTCACTGAATCCCTCCGAATTTTTCTCTGCGTCTTGACAAGGAGAATAGTGATCATCAGTCCCCGGGGGTGGGGGGTGGGGGGGAGGCGGGGGTGCTGTGTGAGGCACAAAGGAGGCACCGAATATGAAAAGGTTTTGAGATGCTTTCCCACCCACCAACCCACCGACCTTTGGTTCCCAACGCCCTGGAGGCCCACAGTTGTGATGGGGCCCAGCCGCTTCCTTTCCCCAAGTGCATAAATCCAACGGGAAGGAGAGCAGAGGACTTCACCCACTGTCGGAAAGTCACACGCGCCTGTCAGAAAGCAGGGCCCCGGCAAGAAGTGCATCAGAGAAGGGCCTGGAGGCAGAGCCATGGCCTCTGGTGACATGGTGATTGTTTCTGGGGTTTGATCTGGAGACCTGCCCTCCAGTGTTTGTGACAGCTTGTCTCAAACCGCTGCTCTGTGTTTCTTGGCCTAAGGTCTAGTGGGGTTATAGGGAAGGCCTGGGAGTTTCATTGGCCGGTGTTGGCCTTTGGGTCTGTGGCTGTGGTCTCCTTTCTCCTTCCAAAGGCCAGCTGCCCAGAGCAGACAGCAGGGCACGGGGGCAGGAGCTGATGGAACCCTGTGGAACCCGGTTGGATTGGGGTTGGGATGACTTTCTTGGGCTCCCAGGCTTCATTCCCTGTCCTTCAGCCCTGTCTCTGGTGGAGGCCAAGTTCCTGAAAGTATCAAACGCCATGTAACTCGTCAGGAAAGTCACCGTGTCCTTAGCATCCCTCACGCAGAGCCAGGAGAGGGAAACCATCCTGGGGCAACCCCGGGCCCAGAGGGAGTCGGGGTGGACGATCCTGCTATTTCTTTTTTCCTGGGTTTTCTGGAGGTGCCTGGACACGCCCAAGAGGTGGGAGAGACCTTCTCTCTAGAGGACACATTTGTTTTTATGATTAGTCAAACCACAGGTGGGGGCAGGACTGATTCCGAAATTTTTGTTCCAGTGGTGCAGAATTCGAACTTCTAGCAGCATCCGTGGCTGACTTTCATAGGCCCCAGTCAGGCTCCTTGAAGACGCCTCCTTGACCTTTAAAATGCAGCTTGTAATTCCCAATGGCCCTGTGGCTTTGCCCCCTCATCGGGGTCCTGTGAACATGCCTGCGGGGTGAGCCCTGTCCTGTCCTCACCGGACACCGAGTGATAGTACTCCGTCCCTGCAGAGGCCGCAGCTCACGTCAGGCGTCAGAGAACATGTCAGGATGCCCCGTGGAGCTCTCGGTGAGCGTGGAAGAGGCAGAAAAAGAAGTTGTGTCCTGCTCTTGAACACAGAGGTTGTGTGAGACGCCAGCCGGAGGGAAGGCGGCCAGGAGAGACTGTTGTCCCTCCCTGTGGCTCCCCGTCCTGTGGCTTCCAACCCCCCGGTCTGCACTCCAGTCTCCCCCTTAGGTCCTTGTGTGCATGTGTGCATGTGCGTGTGCCCCCGTGCGCGTGTGCGCGTGCCCAGGCTCTCATAACTGTGCTTCCCGCCTCCCACCGCCTGTCCCCGGTCTGTCGGTCTGTCCTGAGTTCAGGCTGCCACCTCTTTCCCTGTCAGGCCTCCCATCTCGGCGTGCCAGTGGCTGGAATTTCAAAGGAGGCATTTGAGGGCTCTGGCTGCACCTTACTGATGGCTCAGATACACACACAAGGCCGGTTACGGCCCCCGGGCCCTGTGGTCCCCAGGATGCCTATCTGCCGCGGGGCTTTATCCTGGTGTTCACTTGCACACCCTTCTGCTGGGCCTGCTCAGTGCCGATGGCTTTCGGGTGCCGGTCTGTGTCAGGCTCCGTGAGCCCTCACGTTCCTCGCTGGGAGACAGTAAGGGAGGCTGCGCCCATGTTGGGGGGCAGACATAAGAGAAGGATGGGGAAGTGGATGCTGGGTCAGGCAGGGAACCTCCACAGGTTCCACCGTCCGGGAAGCCCCTGGGAGGGATCTCAACCCAAGGGGCTTTCTGGAAGGCGGCCTGGTGAGTGCATGATCTTCAGTTCTGACAGCCAGGGGCTGGAGCCTGCCCAGCAGGACTCCTGTCCCCTGGTGACCCCAAATGCACTGAGCAGCTCCTGTGACCTAGGATGTGGGTGGGGCCAGTGGGGGACAGGAAGGACCAGTGACCGACTCCTAGTAGGTGCTCAGCAAACTTGTGGCATTTGAGAGGCAATGTGACATCGGTGGACACGTTCAGGTTTTGGAGTCAGAGAGACCGGGCTGGGGTCCCTGAAGCTGCTACTGGGTAGCTACACCACTTTGGGCAAGTGGCCTTTATTTCTCGGTGCTTCATTTTCCTGCTCTGAAAAGGGGGCTCTAGGAATTTCTAGCTACACAAGAGGAGAGTGCCTCTGGCCGTGGGCGCAGCTCCATAAATGAGCTCACAGTTGTGTTTGCATGAATGTATCCTCTCTCTCAACGTGCATTCTGCTTTGTGCCAGGCACTGACACAAGGTCAAGCTGGGGCATGGAAAGATCATTGAGGACCACAATGCCCAGAGCTGACCGGCCTGCCCCACTGGGACAGACCAATCACTGGTATGGTCCCTGAGGCACAAATATGTAGGTTTCAGGATACGCCGTCATGGAGGGGTAGGCTGAAGAGACAGGAGCACCTCTGTTTTGTGGCTTGTTTACCCAAGTGTCCGTCACACCCCTGCCGCCACCCCACGCCCGCCAGGATTTCTTGTCCTGACACAGGGACCTGAGTGCCCACTTACATGACAGATGGTGATCACTGCTGCCACCTGATACTCAAGCTGACAAAGGAGAGAGGAAGCCCAGAACTTCATGACACACCAAAGACAATTCTGCCATGTGCCCACAGGCTGTGATCCAGAGCTGGGGAGCTGAGCTCCAGAGGTCCCTCTGTGATGATCGGTTTTCTGTCTCAGCTTGGCCAGGTGCAGTACGTGAGGATTTAATTGCCCTCTAATCTGGGTGCTGCTGTGATGGCATTTTGTGGATTTGGTCAACATCTACAAGCAACTGACTTCAAGTAAAGGAGAGTACCCTCCATCATGTGGGTGGGCCTCGTCCAATCAGTTGAAGGCCTTAAAAGCAAAAACTGAGGTCTCAGAGAAGAGATGTGGTCTTGAGACTATAGTACCAAATCATGCCGGCTGGCTGGCCTGCCCTACAGATTTCAGACCTGCTATGCCCTGCCATAACGTGAGCCAGTTCCTTAAAATAAATCTGTATAAATATATATCGAGAGAAGATAGATACAAATACACAGATATTTAAAGGTATATAAGTACAAATTCCATTGGTTCTTTTTCTATGGAGAACCCTGGCTGATACACCCCCAATCCAGCTACCTGATCCCCTGAGGACAGCACCCAGGCTGCTGTAGAGCTGAAATTCGTGGCCTTGGGTTTGACTGACCTTGACTCCTCACTTGGGTACTGCTCTGACCCTCATGAATAGGGAGGGATTTGAATTGACGTCCCAGGACAGAAGGGGTTTTTAAAAGCCTAGCATACCTTTCTGCAAAACATGGAACCCAGGAGTCAGCAGTATAGGTTATGGGGTTGGCAAACTACAGATCATGGGCAGAGCCAGCCTGTTGCCATTCTGTGTGAATAAAGTTTTATTGGAACACACCCACGCTCATTCATTTGTGGATATCCATTTCCAGTGTCGCCTGACTGCCTTGCACTGCGATGGCAGAGCTGAGCAGCTGGGCCGGTGCAGGAAGGACTTTGGAGGCTTCCATGAAAGGGGACCTACTGGGCTCGAATCCCTAGAACGATCCCCCAATGAGAGGCTCACCAGCTGCCTGGGGCCTGAGTGGGGAGGAAAGTGAGTTCTCAGGAAGGTTTGAGGATGCAGTTCTCGAACCTAGGGCAGGGGATTCATCAAACACGCAGCTTGCCAAGCTGGAGATTCTGAGTCACAGGCTCAGGTGGGGCTCAGAAACTCGGGTTTTCTCCCCCAGAGGATCCTGATGCTGGTAATCCCCAGCCCATGTTTTGGGACACCCTGGATTCCCACCCATCCAGGCTGCAGAAGCCAGTCCCTCAGTGGTGTCTGGGCAGGGAGGTTCCCACAGGGACAGCAGGCCCCCAGGAGAGTCTGGGCCCTGGCTTGGTTTCAGGATGTGGCGCCACTCAAAGCCATAACACAGCCTTGCTCTGTGTTACAGTCGGCCAGGCCTAGCGGGTGGTGCCTGCTGGAGATAAGAGAAGGCCTTGCTGGTGCTAAGCCAGACCCGCCCCCAGGCCATTGCACGCCCTTTCCCAAGATGGCATCTGAGCCTGCCCAGGGCCAGCGCCAGGTGGCTCTCTGTTCCTCCCCATCCTGCCGAAGGTGGCGTCTACTCTTCTCTGCACTTGGCCACCCAGGTCCCGAGTGAGGCCAGCCTGCTGGGACGAGTCTTGTCATCTCTTTGGGACCTCAGCGGCCCAAGCCTAAAACGGAGAGGGCGGTCAAGATATGAAATTCCCACCGAGAGCTCTGGTTAAAGAAGGATGAGGGCCAGGTGGGGGTAGAGACTCTGTCTCGTTTACTGCCGAGCTCAGAACAAATGCTCAAAGATGTGGCAGAGGAAACACTAGGCTCAGGGTTCCCTGCAAATGCCAGGTGCGTGCTCCCCGTCTGCTCGAAGATATCGTCTCCGGAGAGGCAGAGAGAAGCAAGAAGGCAGCTAATTAACCATTGGCTCTTTATTTACAGCTCAAGAGAGCACATGCAACACGCCATCACAGGACTATAAGGGCATAGCACCCCCTCCCCCTGCTGCCCCCACACTTTAAAGAGGAAACAGCACCCCCGGAAGTTCCCAAGAGTCAGAAAACCCAATGACTGGGGGTGGAGGTGGGGAGGGGGTCGGATTTGGCCAGCCCAGGCGCTCCATTCGATTTCCTCTGAGAATAGGCCACTCCCAGCCCAGGAGGCCAGGCTTCAGAGCCTGGGAGTTGGTCACTGCTGGTTATTAACCAGGCAAACCCGATCTAAGATTTGCTAACTCACACCTGAAGGTAGAGTCCCCGACCATCCAACTTTTCTGTTTCCCCTTATGGATCCCAAACCTGGGTCTCTCAAACTGGATCGTGCCCAAGAATGGCCTGGGCGCTTGGTAAAACCCAGATGGCTGCACCCCGCCGCCCGACATTCTGGTTCAGCAGATCAGGGATGGGGCCCGGGACCCCGCACGTCCGCCGAGCTCCCCGTGGTGATGCCCTCCCTGCTGCTGGTCCAGGACCACATGGTACAGAAGGAGGGACTAGGAAGCCTCTTGCACCGAGAAGAGGCTGGATCAGATGACTGTCCTGACTTAGAATTCAGAAAACACACTCCCTGCAGTGAAATTCCCTGGTTCTGCAAACCAATTCCTGCTGCCCCCTCCCTGACACACACAGGCACACATGCACACACACACAGGCACACAGGCACTCCCGTCTCCTGTGAGAGGAAAGGTCACCCCGGAGGCGATGGTCCCGGCCCCAAGTCCTAAATGGTTTGCTTTTCTGGCTCCTGCAGTGTCTCTCCCAGCACCCACTTTCCCTGCCGTTCTGTTGTCTTTTAAACACGTTCCTTGCAGGTTACGTGTAGGTTCACAGAGCCTCCTGTTGCAAGGCAAATCCCATCCCAGGGAGCTGTGTGCCCACCCTCTCAACACTAGATTTTATTGGTGGGTTGAATATGGCTTCAAGTAACAATCCATCTCGGCAGTGGAAGGGGTCGTGGCATTGGGATTTGACCGGTCACCCCTCAAGGGGCAAGCGAAGCTGTCGCTTTCCCATGAGGCTTGGCCCTCACATCCTGTGCCCCTCAGCCCGTTCCCAGCAGGCTTGGGAGCTGCTCTTGACACGGCCAACGAAGTCCCGAAAGGAGTCCCGTGGGAACTGGGCACACCTCTGGGGAGTGGTGTAAGAGTCCGCAGAAGGAATGCAGGAGGGCGGGAGGGCACAGGCTGCCCGCCCAGCAGCTACTGGTTTCCACTTGGTCTCCTGATCCGCTCTCCTTCCCATGGCATTGTTTTGAAACTCATGAACCCCACGCCAGACCAACGCCACTTAGCCTCCTTCCGCTCTGCCTTCGCACCCCAGATCTGTACCTGCTGCTTCGGGCTGAGTCCAGAGCAGTTTTCCAAACTTCTCTGACCCCAGAACTCACCCTCTCTTTTCTAAAGGAGCATCTCCTGGCCCCCATGTTCCAGGGGAAGGAGACTGAACAGTGACTTTGAGGGATCATTGTCAAAGAACAGACCACCTACTAAAATTATCCTAGAAAACAAATCAGCCAACCCTGGGAGCTTATTCTGTGCCTCATGCTGTTCTAAACATGGTATAAGGGTGTTATGTTTACTTCTTACAACATCCCTATGACAGGAGAGTCATTATTCCTATTGTACAGATGAAGAAATCAAGGCACAAGTAACTTTCCTAAGGTCGCCACGGTGGTGAGACGTGGAGCAGGTGGTTTGTCACCCGTGGCATTCCCATAGTCGGGGGACAAGGGCAGAGTTCATGTCCAGCTTACATTAGAGTCACCTGGGGCAGTCTTGAACACACACGAAGCCCAGACACAACCAGACCAATGAAACCAACACCTCTGCAGGTGGGCCCAGACATCATCAGTACCTTCGAAAGTTCCCTAAATTATCCTAACAGGCAGCCAGGCTTGAGACCAGTGGATTAGAGCAGGAATCTGCAAACTATGGCCCATGGGTCAAATCCAAACCACCGCCCGTTTTGGGGTAATCTGCAAGTTAAGAGAGGTTTTTAGGTTTATAAATGGGTTTTAGAACACCAAACGAAGGATAGTAGTTTGTAACATGTGAACGTGACGTGAAATTCACATCTCAGTGTCCATCAGTAGTTTTACAGGAACACAGCCAAAAATATTTATCTGCCCTTTACGTAAAAGTTTGCTGAATCCTGGATTAGGGGGAATTGACTTCCGTACTAGCCAAAGAAATTTAAGATAATGTTACCCCCCAGACATAAGCAATGCTGTGTTTCCTGCCTGTGCCGCCCTTAGGGTTCTAGCACAATCTCAAATCAGCCACTCCCAGTGAAGCACACACAGCATGGGTCTTGTCTGGTGTAGTCTTAGACAAAACTGCTGGTGGGTTTGATTTCCAAATAGCCGGCTTTGATCTCTTTTCCTTCTCCGGCCCCCACCCCTGAGATTCCTTTGCCCATAGAACTTGAATAGGGAGACATGAACAAGGATATTTGATTTCTCCTCGATCCGTCTGCTTTGCTTGGTGCCAGACCCCTGACCCTGACTGATATTCCCAATGGAGTAAACAGCCCTGGCATTGTGGGTGTGGTCCCCCTGGCAGGCGTCCAGGCCAGCAAGGAATTCCGACAGGGAAGGCTTTTGTTGTTTGCAATCTGGTTTGGCCTGGACCAGAGGGTTGACCAGGAGTGAGGGGCCAGGGGGCGGGGGTTTAAGTGACTCTCCTAAAGTCATCTGCTGGGGGAGATGTTCTGGGGGGGGCATCGTGACTCTAGCTTGTGGGGGCCAGTTAGTTTCAGACAACACCTTGACCTCAGAGGTGCCCCAATGCCTCAGTAGTCTCTGCTGCAGAAGTGTGGGGTGGAGGTGTCTAGAGATGGTCTGCGGGAGGCCTGGAAGACACTAAGGCAGTGTGCAAAGCGGGTGCACATGCGCAATGCATGCATTTTTTTGAGCCCATATCGGCTTTTGATTCTCAAAGGGCATGAACTACAGAAACTAAAGAAGCTACGGGCCAATGTCAAAGTGCATGCCCTGGGACTGTGTGAGCAGAGCCATCGAAATAGAAGGAACAGCACTATCCCTTCCCCCAAACACATCGTATCTCATATTACTGGCTCCCGGAGGGCAGGGGCCAAGCTTCCCACATCAAGCCTTCCCAGCGAGCAGGGGCTTAATGCATGCTTTGTTTTTGAAGATGATACAACTCCATCCAGGGAAGGAAGAGAACCGCCCATTATGGCAGACCTCACCACCGTGAAAGGAACTCCGGGGGCACGTTTCTCTCTCACTGAAAGCCATGGAGAGCCTGGAGTAAGTCCGTGGTTGGGGAGAAGCAAGGATGTGGTCCCAGGAACCCGACAGGCTTGGTCCAGGGGTCAGATCTTGGCTCAGGCCTTCACTCCCTAGGACCCGGGTGTGCTCAGAGGGGGTCCCCAGCGGCAGCAAGCGCAGCATGCCCCCGAGAGCTTGTTACAAATGCAGAATCGACTCAACCAGACTCTGCATTCTAGCCAGATCCAAGGGATTCTTACACAGGTTAAGGTTTGAGTGGCAATGATCTGGGACCCTGAACAAATCCTAACTAACGATAATGCATCCTTTGAAAGGTCATTTTGGTAACTCCATGAGATAACGTATGGCACGCATTTGGCACAGTGCCTGGTACATACAAGTGTTCCGCACGCATCTCCTGGGGTTCTCTTGTCTGGCAGTTTCTCTTTCAAGGCGCTCAGAAACCTCTTCGTTTTCGGACTTGGAGCAGTTGCAGTGCTGAGGTTGGGCAGTAGAGGGCACTCTCGACATTGCCGCCGCGGAGCACCGGGCCACCGGGAGTCGCAGGCCTTGCGGGTCCTCCGGGGGGCGGGGAGGTGGGCGCAGGTGTGCGGGGGCAGCTCGCCCAGGGCTCCCCTCCCGGGGCTGAGGGTCCCGGGCTTGAGGCGCCTCCCGGCAGAGCCGCTAGACGTTGATGAAGGATCCCTGGTCGCCGTTGGCCGTCTCCGGCTCCACGCAGCGCCCCTTCCTCCGCGTGACCCTGCGGTTCCGGTGGAATTTGGCGTAGCAGCGCAGCCCTGAGCGAAGAGACGCAAGGGGGTCAGGGGTGCCCCCCGCCAGGGCCCTCCCCTTCCTTCCTTGAGTCCTCTGGGACTCCCTGCACCCTCTCACCACCACCCGACCCTGCCCTGCAACCTTCCTACTCTCCACGTTAGGGTTCACTGTTGGTGGTGTACATTCTATGGGTTTAAAAAGGCGATCATTGGGGGCGAAGGGAAGGATGGACAGATGGAGCACAGGGGCTATTCGGGGCCTCCAAACTACTCTGTGATACTGTAATGGTGGGTACCTGTTACGATGCATTTATCAAAACCCGCGGAATGTACAATGCGGAGAGTGCATGCGAATGCAGATTGTGGACTTTATCAACGTTGGCTCCTCCACTGCAAAAACCGAACCCCACTAATGCAAGTAATGACAGGGGAACTGTGCAGGGGGAGAGGGTATAGGAGATCCGTGTTTTCTGTGCCACTTTTCTGTAAACCCAAAACTGCTTAAAAAAAATGTCTCCTAAAAAATTTTGTAAAGGAATGCAGATTCTGCTCTCCCCGATAAAACCTGTGGCTCCCCCTTGTACTCAAAAGGAAATCCAAACTTCTTACTCTGGCTCATAAGACCCCCTTGGACCTGGACGTGCCTTCTGTCTGCCCTCTCTACTTCCCACTCGCCTCTTCATGAGCTCCAGCCACGCTCAGTCTTCTTGCTTTTCCTCAATACCCAGCCATGTTCTGCCTCAGGGCCTTTGCACTTGCTTTTCTCTCAGCCAAACCGTCTTCCCCAAGCTCTTCGCATTGCAGGTTCCTTTGTGGCCTTCAGGTCTCAGAGACCCTCCCTGACCACTCAGACTAAAGTCAGCGTGGCCCTTCTGGCCCACTGGTGGGAGGGTTTCAGAGCTGAAGCTCTCTGTCACAAGCACAGGCATCTCCTGAGACACATGGGCAGATGTATTTTTCATCTGAGGCCTCAGAAGGGCACCTCCTCTTGGTAGTGGGGGCAAGAGATGTGAGTGTGGCCTGAGCGATCCCTACCCTTTGGGTTAGGAGTGACCCCATGGAGAGAGGAAGAGGACATGCTACTTGAAGATTCACTTATGTCACTACCAAGAGAATAAAGGAACTGCTGTGAAGTTTGTGCTTAGGGGCCTAGAATTTACACCTGGGTCACTGGTCGTCCAGACCTGAGGTCACACAAGTGACACTTGAAAAGGGGCAGGGGATTCATGAGCAGGAATGCTTGGTTCCTGCAGAAGCCCTTCCAGAACCCTCCACAACCCAGGCTGGCCTTGGCCCTCAGGAGTCCTCAGGACTCTTGGTCCTCGTGAGGGTTCCTGGCATCACCTAGATCCCTCCAGCGTGGCATCTTGGTGACAACCTCCTCTTGGACCAGCTTTAAGGAGCTGCCTGAGTTGTCATTCCGTTCTTTTTTTTTCCCCCCAGAGCCTGAGTCTCCACGGAGGAAGCAAGACTTTCCTCCAGGACTGACCAGTGCCAGAGGGATCAGAGGAAATGAGAAGACGGGGCTTTGGGTGCAGGTGTATCTTTTGGGTGCCTGGAAAGCTGCCCCCTCCCACCTGAGGTCCTGAGGAGGAAAGAAGGAAGGATTCCTGGACTCAGTAGGACCACACCCCCCTCGCCTGGGCGCCCGGGTTGGACCTGGAGGCCAAGGACTGTGATCGGGCCTCAGCACTGTTCTGGACCCCGTGAACGAGAGTGCCTTCTGGTCTGCTCCATACCTCAGTCTCCTGCTCTGTGAAATGGGGCCCCAGCCCTGCACGCAGGTAACAGAAGGTAGTTTCCCAGCATCTCCTGCCCCTCTCAACCCTTCCTGCCTCCGTCCCTTACCTCTCTGCCTGCACTCCTGCCCCCCAGAGTCCTGCAGCCGGACCAGCTTAAAACCTGCCTGTGACTTCCAGTTATAAATCAGACAAGGCTGACAAGGTCTTGTGGGATCCCGCCAGCTTCTCCCCTCCGGCCCTGGGGCCCCCTCCTCTGTTGGCCACTGTGTGCCAGGCCCACTTAAACACACCAGCCCTGTTCCTGCCCAACGTCCTGGCCTCTGCCCTCCTTCTTGCCTGGCTCTCCCTCCTTCTCTGCACCCCTGTCCTCAGCTGGCCGGTTCTGCCGTCCCCTCCTGTCCGTCCTTTCTAGAACAACTCTGACTCCTCATCAGACCACCCCGATTTTTGTTACAGCCCTTATTTCTTTCTAAAGACATCTCATCTCCTGATTGGCTTACTGTCTGCACATCTCCCTAGAATGGAATCGGCGGGAGGGGGGGGGGGGGCTGACACGGGGGTCCATCCTAGGACCCTGAGATCACGACCTGAGCCGAAATCAAGAGTCGGATGCTCAACCAACTGAGCTACCCAGGCTCTCCGGTATTTTATTTTTCAAGGAGTACTTATCTTTTAGAGATACATACTGAAATATTCACAGATGAATGATTGGCAAATTCCCCAGAATTGCTTCACAATCATACTGGAATGGGGAACTGAGTGGGGGAGAGGCAGCCCAGACTGGCAGTGAGCTGGTAAGTCTTGAAGCTCAGTGATGGGGAGTGGAGGTTCATTATTTCAAACATGAATATCTGAAGTTTTTCAGAATATAAAATTAAAAGTATTCCCCAACTTTTCTAGCTGTGTGAGTATGGGCAAGTCGCTTAACCTCTCTGTGCCTCAGCTTTCGCAGGGGCAAAATGGGGATGGTAACAGCTCCTTTCTCGGGATGGCTGTGAGGATTACGGGAGATCAGGGGAGTGAAGTCCCCGGCACAGAGCCTGGCACGCTGGGGCGCACCTGGACAGGAGGACACGCCCACTGCACACGGGAGCTCAGAGAAGTTACGGAGGTAGCCAGCCAAGTGCATTACCCCCTGCCCCGGGACAGGGCTGGGAAAGGCCCACCCCCCCACACCCCTCATTCTCACACTTGGAATGCCTCCCCTGCGGTAGAATTCTGGTGTACCAGCCTTCTCAGATTTGATCTTATTTAAAGAGATGTGCTCCTCTCCTCCCTTCTCCCACCCCCGGATCCTAGCGGATCATGCCAGCTTGTATTTCAAGAGGTGAGAAAAGCAAATCTGAGAAGCGATGCCAGGAATCCAGACTAAATGAGTTCACAGATTGGAAGGCACCGAGCAAAGCCGTTCTTGCTCGCGTCTTCAGCTCCCGAGGGATCCTGTCACCCTCTCCTCTGCCGTAGGCCCCTGGGCCCACCCTCCGCCGGGAAGTCTTGGCCCCCTTTCCATGCAGAACCAGCTTGGAGGAGAAGGGGTTTAGTGGCTCCGTAGCAGAGGGGCACCCCCTCTGCCAGAGAGGGCGGGCTCACCTTCCATGCACATGCAGTCATCGAAGCATTTGTTGTTGAGGCCGCGGTTGTGGGGCGTGCAGAGATGCTCTCGCAGCTCACAGCAGGTGCCTGCCCACACAGCAAGCACACGGTCAGCCGAGCTGCCCCGACCCTCCCACTGACGTGCATCCGTCCCGCCGGACAGGAGATCCATCATCTCCGCGGCAGGGCCGTGCCCCGGCAGGGTGGGCCATCTGGTGCCCAGGGCTCCCTACCGGGACCACCGATGGATATCATGGCCGGTGGGGGGTGCCGGGGGGCCTGTGGCAGAGACCCCAGCTGGCCCAGGCGGGCAACTGATAGATCACGGGCGGAGCGAAGGCAGTGTGGGCTGGCCTCCCAGGGAGAGGGGGCGGAGCAGTTGGGGGTGGGGAGGTGTGTGGCATCAGCTGGGAGCTGGGCGGGGCCTTGGGGATCATTGCCACCAGCGGCGTCTTTGACAGATGGGGAAACCGAAGCCCCCTGGGGGAGCGCGGGAGGGCTTGAAGGAGGCCCCAGGGAGGCGGGAGGCAGGGGTTCGCCCCCCACAGACCCAGCCAGCTCCTGGGGCGACTGCCCAGTTGGCCCAAACTCAAGCCTTTTCTTTCTGCTCTGGGTGAAAACAATGGTTTGGAGAGGAAGCAGCGTGTCCAGGAGCTGGTGGTCTGCCTTAAACTGCCAAATTGCTTCTTTGGTTGCTGTTTTGTGGAATATTCTGCCTGCTGAGCTAACAAGCATGGCACTGTGGAAGTGGGCCGCTTGGGTCTCCCCCGCCCCCTCTCCCCACCGCAGCCCTGTGCTGTCCAGAGGTGAGGACAGCAGTGAGCTGGCGGCCTCCAGCTGTTAGCACCTTCAGGGCTGGGCCCATGGCACGCTGGTTCCCCAGCAGCCCAACCCCCCAGCAGGGGGACCAGGGCCTGGCCGCTCCTGCCCAATGGGGCCTCCATCAGCAGGCCGTCTTGCTTTGGAGCTCCCCATCGGCCTGGCCGAGATGCATCCCAGGCCTCGGGGTCCATTCCTGCTTCCTCCCCACTTCTGCCATTCACAGGCCTTCCCTCTTCCCCCAGAATACACCTCCTGCCCTTGGAATCCCACCTCGGTATCTGCTTCCCCTCGGGGTCCGAACTGACCCAACAAGGACCAGCGGTTTGGGACATCAGTCCCAACATCAGGCCTTTGTTTGTAGACTGTCTGATGGGCGTAGCTGCTCTACAGCCAGGGCGTCGTGATGGCCCCCCCCACCCCCCCCACAAGGCCCCGCAGCATCACGAGGGGACCAGGACAGAATTAAGCCCGAGCAGGTGGCAGGAGAAAAAGTCGAGGGAGGGCTCATCCTGACTTAAGACAGCATGGGGCAGGGGCGAAGAACCACACGACCCGGGTTTGAGCTACCTTCTCGCTGTGTGACCTCAGCCGAGACACTTAGCCTCTCTGAGGTTCCATTTCCTTGCCTGAACCCTGGGGGTGAGAGGGGCCCTTTCTCTGGGTTGCTACGAGGATTTAACACGGTATGACAGCAAGTCTCAGTAGGAGGGTAGCCCTGATTGTTATCATTCGTCCTCCCTAAAGGGTCAGCGACCCACAGGCCCTGCTCTCGGGCCTGGGAATGGCCACGCCCCTGCGCGGGCTCCCCTGCCCCCTTCTCTGCCCCCGGCCTCCTGCCCAGATTGTGGATGCTGCTTGGGTACCTGGCAGGCAGTCTTGGTGATGGTCGCACGGCTCCCCTTCAGTGGGCGATGTCTCGTTACCCTCGCTGGAGAATTTACCCCGGTGTTTCTCTGGGGACAAGAAGATGTGTCGTCAGAAGCTGGTGCCCCGCAGAGCGGAGAGACCGAGCACCGGGGTTCACGCCGCCACTCGCGCTGTGTGTGGCGTGGGCGAGACTCTCTACCTCTCTCTCTGCCTTAGTCTTCTCCTCTCTAAAACGGGGTCAACAGCGGGAGAGACCCAACAGACCATTTTTCAGGGTAAAATGAGTTGGTGGAGGAACACATTTGGCCGGTGATCAGCCCTGGAGAATGGCATCTGCGTCTCGGGTGTCAGTCCGGTTCAGACTCCATGCCCTCCCACTCTGGACACCGGTAGGTCAGGCTGGGCTCACTGGGGCCCCCACGCCAGTAGAGGGTGGGGAGGGGAGGGAGCCCAGGCGTGGGGGTGGCAGGGGACGTGGACAGACCTTTCTTCTTAGCAGAGGGCCAGACTTCGGGTTTTAAGTCTTCATAATCGGTCCAGTCGAACAAGGCCATGTCCAGTGTGGGCATCACCTCCCCGTCAGGCCTGGGCTGAGCCTGCAGAAGGGGCACGGAGAGGAGTGAGGCTGGAGCTCCCAACAGGTGGGAGCGGAAATGCAGGACCCCCAGAGCAAGAGGGCAAAGGAGGGACTCCTCAGGGGCGGGGGGAGTTGGATGAAGCCCCTCACTTCCCTGCTGCCCCTTCTCTCCCCCGCAAAAGCTATCGGGTCTCCGTGGCACCAGGAGACCACAGCTCAGCCCTGGCCCCAGATCTTGGGGCTGGGTCAGCACACGGGAGGACATGGGCAATAAAGGCATCTTCTAGGGCTGGATTCTCAACCGATGGGCATCCGGGGGCCTTCCGCAGTGTGGGTCACCATGTAGTCCTTGGAGAAGGTCCCTAGCTTTTATCAGACTTTCGGGGGGGGTGGGGGGTGGCTGGCTGACTCAGTTGGTGGAGCATTTGATCTCCGGGTTGTAAGTTTGAGCCCCGCATTGGGTGCAGAGATGACTTAGAAATAAAATTAAAAAAAAAAATCTCAAGGGGGTACAAGACCCTAAAGGGAGTAAGAACGACCTACTGCTTAAAAAGTCTTATTTCTGGGGCGCCTGGGTGGTGTCTGCCTTTGGCTCAGGTCATGATCCCGGGTTCCTGGGATCGAACCCCACATTGGGGTCTCTGCTCAGCGGGAAGCCTGCTTCTCCCTCTCCCTCACCCCCTGCTGATGTTCCCTCTCTCACTGTGTCTCTCTCTGTCAAATAAATAAATAAAATCTTTTAAAAAAAGTTTTATTTCTTCTATACATATACTCTATTGATCATCTTAAAATAATTATATTTGGAAAAAATTGAAAGCCATGAAAGGGGTCCAAGAAGGGTGCACTTCTTCTTGATTTTTTATTTATTCATTTGAGAGAGAGAGCATGAGCAGGAGCAGGAGGCAGGGGCAGAGGGAGAGGGAGAAGCAGGATCCCCGTTGAGCAGGGAGCCCGATGCGGGGCTCGATCCCCGGACCTCGGGGTCAGGACCTGAGCCGAAGGCAGATGCTTAATGACTGAGCCACCCAGGCGCCCCAGGGACATGGTTTTAAAAATTCTTCTTCTCTAGACTGTTGGGTCTGTATAAAATTCTTCCCTGAGGTCCTTGCTCTTTTCCATGCAGAGCCAGCGTGCTGAGTGGGTCCTTGCCTCCTTGCCTGCCCCTGGAGTGAGCCCCTAGGACCATGTTCTCCTGGACAGTGTCTGCTGGGTTGCAGCCGAACTGGAGTGAGCCCCTAGGACCATGTTCTCCCGGACAGTGTCTGCTGGGTTGCAGCCGAACTGGAGTGAGCCCCTAGGACCATGTTCTCCCGGACAGTGTCTGCTGGGTTGCAGCCAAACTGGAAGGGCATCAGGAGACCTGGTTCCATGGCCTCAACCAACTCCCTCCCAGCCCTGGGGCCTCAGTTGCGCCGAATATACTCTGAGGCTGTTCTGGGCCCCCTTACCTGGGGCCACAGGGATGTGACAGGCAGGATCAGGGACTCTTCTGTGGCAGGCGCTGCCTCAAAGGTGGTTAGGTAGAGTATAGTGGGGGCCAGGCTGGTGGAGGACTCCTCCATCGTGGCATCCAGTGCCTGGTCTTCAGAGGGTTCTGCCTTCTTCATCAGGGAGCTAGGACCTCGGACCATGGCTCGGCCTGAGACGCGGAGGGGGAGACACGGGGGCTTTACCTGCTCACCGCCCTGTGTCAGCTCACAGCAAAACTCACATTTCCAATGGCAAGCAAGGAGGTGGCAGGGACCATGTGACAAGCCATTGGCTCAGCCAACATTCCTGCTGCTCTCCTTTCCGGGGAGGCAGAAATGGGGGGACTGGGGTGGCAGGAAAGAGGAGGGAGAAAATGTCTTGAATGAACTTGTGGTGTTGCTGGGGAGACAGCCCAAGGATTCTCTCTCTAAAGCAACCTTCCAGCAAGTTCAAGTCCGGGTTGGTGGGTGCAGCCAGGGGTACAAGTGCAACAAATGGGAACTAGAGGGATTAACCATGGAAGGCTTCCTGGAAGAGGTGAAGTTTGAGGAGGGGAGTAATGTGATGAGGCTAAGAGGCACTGCAGCAGGAGAGAGGGCTTTGAGAAGGTAAGAGCCACAGCTTATGTATAAATGAGTGCTTCCTATGTGGTAATATTATCACCCTGGTGATTAAGCACCTGCTGTGTACCAGGTCCTTGTCGTATGCTGGGTCCTGCCCTATAAGCATTCCTTCATCTAACCATCGCAGATGGTTAGGATATGGGTGCTCCTTCAGTTTCATCTACAGGGGAGGAAACTAAAGCACAGAGAGGTTAGGCAACTTGCCTCAGGACACACAGCTAGCAGACAGCAGAGTCTGGATTCAAACCCAGGTCCAACTGAGCACAAAGCCAATGATTTTTGACAATGAATGCCGCCTTTCAGGACCCATGGTCATTGGGGTAGGTTAAACTTGAGGGGGAGAGAGTGTGCAGGGTTGGGGGTGATCAAGAACAAAGAGACTTGGAGAGAAGCTGGGGGGCCCGGCTCATCCTTGCCTCTTTTTCTCAGTCAAGATCTGACTTTAAGATTGGTTGGGTCCATTGGGGCCACCCCCCGCTCCAGAAACGAACCCCAGAGAGTAGAAAGGGGACTTAGGGACTTAGAGACCACTGAATCCACTCCCTTCATTTTACAGACAAGGAAGCTGGGGCCCATGCAGCCGGAGCCCTATGGCAGGTCAGCAGGGCTGGGCCTGGCTTCTAGACCCCCGCTGTCCCCTCCTCCACGCACCCAACACACCGACTCCCTTAGGAAGGCCCCCTGGCCTGATGGAGCTGGGGCCTGGAGCTGAGCAGGATGAGTTGCCTCAAGGACGCCAGTGTCGCTTCCCCAAGCTGACACACGACCCCCGGGGGTGGGAGGCTGAGTCTAAGCTGGGGTCCCTCAACTGTGTTCTGTGCACCTGAGGGGACGTCTCAGGAGGCCTGGCCGGGAAGCAAGCCCCTGCGGATGCAAGAGGAAGGGGCTGAGTCTTCATCACTCTCCTCCTACAGAACACCAGCCCCATGTTTGTGGAACTTGTTCTGCCCCTGGAGGCCATCCGGTCACCTGAAGAGACTTGGAAGCCGAGGTTGCCTGGTGGCCTTGGGGCCGGGGGAGACAGGAGGGGCCACGTGGACGGAGCTGCTGGGGCGTGTTTGTTCAAGGACTGAGTGGGCAGAGGGAGGGGGCGGCTGGGGCCAGGGGGCATCATCCTCATTTTGCAGAGGGAGAAACTGAGGCACGAAAGGTGACTTGCCCAGGGCACATGGCCAGGAAGAGGCAGAGTCACAACCCGAACTTGGGCAGAGCCAGCGTCAGGGTCTAAACGCTTGGTCCCCGCTCTGGGCTTCCGAGTTGGTTAAGCGATGTGCTTGGAGGGCACCGAATGAGTGCATCTCAACTTGGGGCTCATCATGGGGTGGATTTAGGTCAGACACAAGGTAGAACTTCCTGACTTAGGAGGATCGTTCGTCGTGAAGACGGAGCTGTGTATCTGTCTCCTCCCATGCTCTACCGCCAGACTTCTTCCAGCTTCCTCCTTCCCAGATCACTCAGACTTTTGAGAGATCCCTCCCCTCTTCTGGGGGCTCGCTGCCTGCCCTCTTTGGGGCCTCTGGATGTCTTCCCAGGGTCCTCACGTCATCGACACTTCCCTCATGGCCTCCCCCTCCTGCTTGGAGAGCCCCCTTGGCCATTTGGGTATGACCTTCCCCCATCCCCTTACCCCTTCCTTCCCGGACCCCACCCCCTCGCAGACCTCTGGCTACCTCTGTGCAGTTTCAACCTCTCCCTGCGTCTCTTGTGCTCCCTGCTGCGTTTCTTGACCCTCTCTGAGCCAGGAGGCCGGTTTTCCTTCTCAGGGTAGGGCAGTGCCAACCCCAGGAGCAGCTCCTTGTCCTGCACCAGGCCTGCAGGACCCTGCCCAGGCAGCAGCTCCCCTGCCCCTGGCAGCCTGGAGGCCTGCCTGGTGGTGGAGACCACAGCTCCGTCCTGGGCCCGCCCGGGCATGCCTGGGCCCTGCTCCTTCTTGCCCAGGCCCGGCCGGCGGTGGTGGTTGGCCGGAGGCATCCACAGTGTTGGGTCCTGGAGGTCGATGTGATTCTCAGGAAGCTTCCGAGCAGGGGTTCCAGGTCCCAGGGAGCCTGCCAGGCTCAGCTCCAGGAGCCCCAGGAGGGCGAGGAACAGCATAGGGGCGAGGGGGTTGCTGGGCCCCGCCATGAGCTCCGGTCTGGAAGAAAAGCAGCGCCGTGAGTGGACAGCCCAGCAGCCCTCCTCCTCTTCTGCTTCCCTGCTTCCAAGTCCCCTCGCCCACATTGGTAGAGCCTGGTGTCTCTCAACGGGGACGGTGGGCGACTTTGCCTGCGGAGGACGCTTGGCAATGCCCGGAGAGATTTTTGGTTGCTGCAGCGGGGCGGAGCTGCTGGTTCCAGGGGCTGGGCTCAGGGAGGCTGCTGGCCGCCCCCCCGGCACACAGGATGGCCCCACCGCGGAGACCCGCTGGCCCAGAGAGACCACACTGCCAAGGCTGGGAAGCCCTGGTTTAAATGGTGTGAGCAACCTCCAGGTTCCAGATGAGTCTAGAATCCCTTTCTCTGCACACACCTCTGCTCTTTGCCAGGTCCCCCAGAACGAGCTGAGTCCTTCCAAGCTCAGAAATAGGCCCGTCATCCCGGAGGCTTGACACAAAGCCTAAATTGTGATGAACAGAACAGCCGCTCCGAGCACGGGCCCCAAGCAGGAATCAGCTTTATTAGTGCTTCACGGGAATTTATATCACTTTGTCCTTCCCACAAGCGTCCGAGGTGGCTCCTAGCATTTTCTGCAGCAGAAATGAACTGGCGTGGCGGCGCTGCCACGTCTGTGCTCTGGCCCTCCCTCGCGGCTGCCCCAAGACAGCCCGGTCCTGTCCTTGCTCCTTTCTTTCCCTCCAAGGGCCCGGCAGGTTCTGACCCAGCCCTGTCCCTGCTGGGGCTGTGGAACTCTGGAAGCTTGGCTCTGCCACCTGCAGGGAGGGATGAGCTGACCCTGACCCTCAGGATCACCCCCATTCTCCGCCAGAAGTGGGGTAACCCCCTGTGGGAGGAGGGAGCGAGCCCCGGATGTCCCGGAGGCCCTCGGAGCTAAGGCTCACGAGCCCTGTGGTGGGGGCGGGTGGGATGTCTACAGAAGCCCAGAGACCACCCTCTGCGCCCCCCCTACCACGGCCCCCACCCTGTACCAGGCTCACGGCGTCTGGACAAGCTCGGCCCCAGGTTAGAAGGCTGATTGAATTTTTATGGCCTCCCCGCGCCTCCTACGTGTCCCATTAGGCGGGCAAAGGTGCTTACACAACCGTCTCCTTGTGATTTGTGGCCACGGGATCGCCCAGGGCTGAGGAAAGGTTGGTGGGCCCGTGATAACTCCCAGCATCTCTCCCTCCAGCCTTCTCCCCCTCCTCACCGCCCCCTGCACCCCTGCACCAGGTTCATCTTTAGCCAACTCCCCGGGAGGCCCTGGGGACGGGCGGGGAGGGTCGGTGGAGGGTCAGTGGGATAGGGAGGCTGGGGCCCCCGCCAGGCTGACCCCCCGAGAGGAGAAGGGGCGCCGGAGGCCTGGGGAACAGCTCCTCCCTCCTTGCCTGGTCCCCACCACCCTTTACCCTGCTCTCCCTTCACCCCCGCCTGGAGCGTGCTGGTCCCCTGGGCCCTGTCCCCACCCCTGCCCTCAGCTGGGCTCTTCCTAGAACCAGGTGCTGACAGAGAGAGAGAGACGGTCTTACCCCTCCCGCCTCGGGAGCGGCCTGCACGGCCTGGGAGAGCCCCGGAGCTCGGAGGGACACGCGATGGCTGGCTGGGCCAGGTCCGTCACACAGCCTGCCGTTTCCAGGACCGGACACCGGGCAGCCCCGGCCCGCTTTCCCGGCCGCCTCAGCCTCACCTCCAGCCTTTCCCCAACGGGGCCCCCGGAGGCCCAGCGCGGGCAGCCAGGCCTTGAGCTCCCGAGGCAGCTGGGCAGGAGCAGGGGCCCGTTCTAAAGGCCTGTCAGTCACGCATTGTTCTGCTCCCAGGAACCCCTCCAACCCGGTCTGCAGGCCTGAGGCAGATGCGGGCCACTCTCCAGGCTGGTGGTGGCCAGACTTCACTCTCCGTGTGGCCGAGAGAGGCTTTGAGGCTGTGCGGGGTGTGGTCCCCCGCCTGGGCCAGCCCTCGGTCTCTCGCAGGGACAATAGTCTGGGAGAAGCCGGCCAGACGACCCCGGGGGAGGGGAGCTCTGGAGACCCCCCTCCCGCGGTGGGAGTGGGTGAGGCAGGTCACGCCAGGACCCCAGAAAGGGGCCAGGGAGCCTGGCCGAGGAGGAGGGGTGGGCAGCCCGCGGGCCTGTTTAAAGTACCCCAACTAATTTCAGGATCATCTTTGTTCCCTCCCTCCCTCTGCACCCCCCAAATCACGCACAAGCCGGCCTGGGGCCAGCAAGAGGGGGATTTCAGGGTATACAGTGCTGAGGGACCCCCAGGACACCGTCCCTCTCCCCAGAGCTTCTCAGCACTGTCCTGTCCCAGACCAGCCCATTCTGCTGACAGATTCCTCTGACCCTGACCCTCGCCTGCTTAAAACTGTCCTTGGCTCCCTGTTGCCTTCCCATTCAACCATGGACTCCTTACTTGGGCACTCAAGACCTTGTATAATGTGGCCCCGACCTGAATTTCACAGCCCTGACTTCCTCCTCCCCTTCACAGCCAACAGAGACTATTCCCTGGGCCCTGAACACACCCCTTCTTTCCTCTCTCTATTCTCACGTGGGCTGTTCCCTCTGCCTGATACAACCTCTTCTCTCCACCCCCACCCCTCTCTGTCCAAATCCTGCCCGTCCTCTGGGGTCCACCCCCAATGTCCTCTCCTCCAGGAAGCCTTGTCAGTCCTCCTGTTATAAGTGCTCCCCGCCGGTGCTCCCACACAGCTTTGCCCAGCTCTTGAAGACTGCCCGTGCTGTCTCGTGCCAGGGCAATCAGCCTTTATTTAAAGACCCTGACTGGACAGAAAGATCCTAGGAGGCTCCATCCCACTTTTCTCTCTGTTCCTATCACATCTATAGGACCCAGCAAATAATAGGCACTAACTATGGGCTGGGATGGAAGTGATTGAGCACAAACTGAGAGCCGAGTGGAAGATCATAAATAAATTCTCAGGGCGTGGTAGTGGTGGTGGTGGGGTGTGGGGTGTGGTGTGTGTGTGTGTGTGTGTGTGTGTGTGTGTGTGTTTGAGAAAGAGTGCCGGAGTGAGGGTCGGGATCCTGGCACCCCTTTGCCCCAAGGACTGCATGGAGCCCTCTCTCCAAGCCCGCAGGATTTGTATGAGGATCTTGGCCAAGATGCCAGCCTGGCAAAGCGCCACTCAGGAAACGTGGGATGCTACAGAAGTCGTGCCAGGGAACCACAGCGATGAAGGGCTCCCATCCATTTCTGTCACTCTGGAAGCCGGCTGGAGGCAGCGTCACAAAGCGCCAGGCGTCCAGGCAGAAAGGGGCAGCAGGTGCCCGCCTCCCCCGCCCCGCAGCCCTGGACGCTTCTGCCTGCGGCTTGCTCACAGTCTGCTCTTCTGGGCCTGGGTCCCGCCCCACCGCCCCGGCAGCCCGGATGAGAGCTGTCGAGGGACATCAGGACCGTCCACAGCCCAGAGATGGTCCTCGGTCCTCTCATAACTGAGATCTAAGTGACTCATTAAAAGCAAAACAAAAACCAAAAACAAACATGATCCTTGGAGCCACTGCTTCCTGGGGAAACGCGGGGCCCAGGCTCTCACATGCTGATCTCACCGACTTCCTACTTACGGAGGCCTCCCAGCTGCCCTGCACAGTGTGCCATTTTCCACATTTCTACAGTGAGGAAGCTGAGACTCTGGGAGGGGGCGAGCTAAGTCACACGTTCCGACGGTCCTTGCACGCCACTGCCTGTGCACAGAGCTTTATCGGGGTCCCCTGACTCTCCCTCATAATCCGTTATTGCTGTGAGTGCAGTCAAGGCCCAAGAGGGGGACCGGGCACTGGCAGCTGGGGATGGTGGGGAAAGAGCTGACCTTATGTCCTGAGGCTGCCCCTACACGGTGGGGACAGTTGACTTGGGAACTGTCTCCATCCAAAGGCTGCATGTGCAAATGAAGGCAAGTAATTGAGCCTGGAGTCGGCTTTGATTCCTGAGCTCCTCCCCCCCCCACCACCAGCCTGGCACATGGGGGCCTGGAGACTAGGGGGACTCCTGCCCCACCTGCCTGGCAGACACCTGTGGAGCTGGGCTGCCACTGGGTGTCCCAGGACAGCTGTAGGGCTCACATTCCTGCCTTGTTGATCAGCTCACCCGCTGCACGGTGGGTTGGGGGCGGGGAGCACGGGGGAGCGGGGTGGAAGTGGAAGGAGGGTTGGCTGATGGAGATCTGGGCCAGAAATATCAGTGATGCTCTGATGGAGCCGAGGATTATGGAGCTCAGCCCAGGCTGTGAGCTAGACAACCACCCACTGGGAGAACTTGGCCATGAACCTCTCTCCCCGACTCCACATTTGGTGGAGATGTTTCAGGGGTCCTTTAGATGTTCAATTCTAACGTCACTTCTTAAAAATATATTTTAAACTATTCTGAAAGCTGTAGCAAAAACAGCAGACACTCTCAGATGCGTTCTCTGCTCAGATTTGAACACGAGCACTGTGCAATCACAACTCGGACTTCTCCTGGGTCATTGACGAGTATCCCCAGGACGCAAGGTGAGCGGTTTCAAAGAAGAACTGTGGCCATTTGCACCTACTTATGTACCCACTCCAGGATTTGCTGGACGTGACCCCCCAAAGCCAGTTAGAGGCCCAGCCTCCCGGGGACAAGTGCAACCCACATCCACTGCATGCCTTCAAATCCCTGGGGATGAGTTCTTTCTTCTCGATGATTCGCTTTAAGGCAAGATTGTAAATCACGGGGCATAAGGGTAGTCCCCTGGCACATCTATGCAGCATCTTGGTTTGATGTGTTGTGATTATGAATAAGATTCCATGGGAAATGGTTTGCACTGCTCAAAAAAGTTGGGGTGAGGGGAGTGAGGGGAGAAGACCACTGATCACCAGGTTGGGTAGCCTCAGGGTCTTGTCTGCCTGGGGAGCCTGGGAATTTACGACCCACTGGAAGTGACAAGGCTTCTCCATCTGTCTGCCTAACAGACAGCCCCCTGTGGGGACTGGTGACATGTACTGTCCTCCAGGATCTGGAGTAAGTCCCCAGGGGCTAGGACACCACCAGAGGCAGCGTGAACTCAGAGGACATATTGGGGCATGCTAAAAATTAAAGCACTCATATGATCACAACCCCATGCCAGGGCTGGCCCTCCCTCTCAATTGCTCTTGGAGGAACCCTGTCCATCTTTCTGTCCATCTCTCTAATGGCGGCTGACCCTCGGGCACCAGTGAGACCCTAACCCCCAGAGCTGCCGGGAAGCGCACACTGGGACCAGCATGGTGGTCTCTTTGGGATGATTCTGTTCTTCAGAGCAGTAGCCTTTAAGTGCCTCGCACCCCCACTCCACCCCCCACCCCCGCTTCCCTTCTGCCTCTGCTCCTGCTTTTCACCAAAACATTCTCTGCCTCATGGTCAGAAGAACAAATCTGATTACTGCCTCTAAGGCTTAAAACTCTTCAGGGGGCATTTTTGCAACCTATCCAGCGGACGAGAGATGAATTCCTCAATATATAAAGAGCCCTAGGGGTGCTTGGTTGGCTCAGTCGGTTAAGCGGCTGCCTTCAGCTCAAGTCATCATCCCAGGGTCCTGGGTTGGAGCCTTGAGTCATTATCCCTGCTTGGCGGAGAGCCCACTTCTCCCTCTCCCCCTACCCTGCCCCCTGCTTGTGCTCTTTCTGTCTCTGCCAAATAAATAAATAAAATCTTTCAAAAATAAAGAGCTCTCACGCACTCCCAGCCCCCTGACACCCCCAGCCTGGGAGCCCCGGCAGCGACTACAGGCTTGGAACCCTGGCTCAGTAGTGCTTGGGACAGATTTTTGTTCGATGCAAGAATCATCTCTGGTTTTACGTTCCCATATGTCCATGAAGATTTTAGGAATGTCCTAACTTGGAACCCATCTGCCTGACTCCTCCCTCAGGGGCCTCGTCCTCACCAGGCTGGTGGCTTCCTGGAAAGGCAGGAAGTGGAGAATGGAAGGGGCTGTCCCCAGACCCTCCTTCTGCTCTTTGAACAGTGGGGGGTCCCAAGGCAGAGCTCTGGGTGGGGGGTCCTAGAGCTCCTGGGAGCAGATTCCTGTCTTCTTTAGAGGGGGCTGACTCCCCCACGGTTGGAAAATGGGTAATTTTGCTTGTTCAATCAAAACTGTTGTAGCCTAGATTGAGGCAGGGGGTGGGGGGCAGGTGGCTCCTAAGTTCATGGGCTGGGCTCTTCCCAAGGCATTTTGGGACTAGACTTCGTCCCTCTAGCTACTCCCACCATCAGACCTCCTCATGAGTCATGATGTCCCTGTCTGTGAAATGGGATTATCAGCCTGTCATGAGGTAGGATTATTTAGGAAATCAGTATTTCTGCCTGCTGTGTATTTGGGGGGAAGGGGATTCCTACATGCACAGAAACCAGGTAGTGTATATGGGGTTGAAGGCAGCAAAGAGGAGCTCACTAGTGGGGTGCTGCCCTGGGGGTGCTCACTGACGTTCTGGGGCCTTGAGAGTCTTGAGCTAGTCGCTACCCCTTCCCTGGCTGATAGGAAGGGGCCTCAGGAGAGCCAGAACCCTGCCCACCCTTCCAGAGGCCTTTGAGCCAACCTGGCCTTGCACAGAGGATGTGGCATCTTGACCCCCCGTGGAACCCCAGGGGCTGAGCCCCGGGTGCTTCTCTGCGATGGAGCCTGCGGGGGAGAGGGGCACCAGGTGGTCACCACTTGCTGAGCCCCTCTGGGTACGGGACGTGGATGTCACGTCTGCCTGCTCCAGTCTGAAGGAGGAGACCTGGTCTCTGCTCTGATAATTGCTGGTCTGAGCGGGGACACTAGCCCGGGCCGTGGGGAGTTCCCAGTGTGTTGGGGGAGATCCAGGTCTTGCCTTGGGAGACGAGGAGGGAGGAGTCCAAGACGGTAAGAGAGACCCTGGTCCTGCCCACAGGAGCTCTCAGCTCCGGGCCCGCAGAAGCCTGCAGTCTAAAGGGGCAAATTCAGTTGCTGCCCTTAGGGATTTTCCCAACCTGAGAGGAGAGTCCCAGATCCTGCCTTGGAAGTTCCTAGAACATGGGGAAGACATATCTTTTGCTGGAGGGAGATTCTAATCTATGGGCTCTCCAGGTACCCCTACTCTGACAAGGTGGAGAAGCTGCAGGTCTAAAAAATCAAGGCCTTCGGGGTGCCTGGGTGGCTCAGGTCATGATCCTGGAGTCCCTGGATTGAGTCCTGCATCAGACTCCCTGCTCAGCGGGGAATCTGCTTCTCCCTCTGACCCTCCCCCTTCTCATGCACGTGCGCTCTCTCTCTCATTCTCTCTTTCTCTCAAATAAATAAATAAATAAATAAATAAATAAATAAACAAATAAAATCTTTTTAAAAATTTAAAAGAAAGATCAAGGCCCAGACATAACTAGCGCTGATTCAAACACAGATGGTGGCACAAATCCATGAAGCTGAGCCATGGGAGGGCCCCATGGAGCAGAGCGGGAAGAGCTGTGTGACCTTAGGTGAATCAATGAACCTCTCTGAGCCTCAGTTTCTTCACCTGTAAAATGCCAGGCCTTGAAAGGAGGAGGAGAGGTAAAGGTATATAAAGTGAGCAGTCCCCAGTAAGGGCGAAATAAGCAGTAGCCCTCATTGTTACGGGAAAGGGAGAGAGAGTGGGTGGCCAGTGGTGGGGGTGGAGTGGGGTTGGTCCTGGAAGCATTTGTGCATCTGTGCCTGTGTGTATAGGGGGGCAAGCGCAGGTGGCCATGTCCTCAGTCCTCAGTGGGGTGATCGATGGTTTCCTGGGGTGGGGCAGGACAGGCCCAGGCCCGCCTGGAGAGGACCATTGTCTTCGTAAATGAGGTTTGGCTTCCCCACAGGGGCGGCCCCATCTGCTTACGTTATTTCCAACCCTAGCCTTGGGAATTAGCACCCCCGCAAGGACTCACACCTCAGAAAACCTACATAGGGGTGTCGAGTTGGGGGACAGAGGAGCCCCCCTCCCAGAGGCTTCCAGTATCCCACACCAACCTCCTGAGCCAAAATCCTGCCTCCTGCTACCTTATAGAGAGTTACCACTCCTCCCCACTCAAGCAATCCTCTGGCCCCCTCTTCCCCAAATTTCATTATCTTGGTCTCCAGACAATTTAACACCACTTTGCCGTCTGGTCAGAGCCACCACTTAATCATCAAGTGACAAAATGCTTGCTGCTGGCTCTGGCAGAGGCCAGCGTGGAGTGGGAAGACACCTGGTGTCAGGCCAGCCTGGGGATGAATCCTGGCTCCAGCACTTCGTAGCTGGATGACCCTGGGCAAGTCAATTAACCTCTCTGGGCTTCAGTCCCACAACGGAGAGAGGAATGTGTTGTTTGAGCATCTTTATTGGCCATTTACTAATCAGGGCCCAGAGCTTTATGCCCATTATCTAATTCAGCCCTTTAAAGTGGGTGAAAAGGACTCAAATCAGGACAAAGCTTTGATGGACTTGCCCAAGGTCACACGGTAGAGAAAGTGGTAGAGCTGGGACTTGAAGTCATGGTGATCTGACTCCAAAGGCAGGGTCTTTGACCACTCCTCATGCTACCCTCAGTGACCCCTACCAGTGTGGGTGCTGTGAGTCTCAAGGATGGCTTATGTGGGGGTTTGTAACCCCAGAGCCTGGCACAGAGAGAGAGCCTCAAAAGACTTGTACTTGCTACAATGACTCCAGCTCAACTGCTCTGGATTCCAGCAGGGGCCTTGTGCCCCCACACCCATCCAGTGACATGTACCAGACAGTCAATGCCAGACCATGGCACTGGGGTACAGAGAGCTGCCAAAGCTGAGACCCGGTCGGGGGAGGGATGGGGCCTCTAGTGGCAAGGGTTCAGCTGCCCTCCCATGTCCTTCCTGGGTGGGGAGCTGTGCTCTGGTGGCCAAATGGCCCCCTCAAGAGGAAGGGCTGGCCGAAGGCGGACGGGGGCTGGGGCAGCAAGGGAGGCAGGCGTCACCTGAAAGGGCCAGAATAGGGATGCTCGTATGTCACCTGCCCTTGGGGACATGCCCAGGACCGCTCTCTGGAGGGAGCTCCTGTTCTCCCCAGGCTGTAGAAGCAGGGAGGCCAGGATGCAAATTCCTGCTCCCCCACATTCCTGGCTGAGCTCAGTGAAGGAACTCCCTCCAGGTCAAATAGAGAGGAAGCCATCAGCGGGGATTCAAACCCATTCTCAAGGACTTGGGCAATCACTTCCCTGTCTATAACCAGGCACAGAAATCACCCTCATCTTCCAGAAGGATGAAGAGCCCCTAGTACCTCGGAGTTTTTCCAGGGGGCTCGCCCCGCCTCCAACCTTCCCAGCTATGGTCCTTTGCTCCAGGGCCAACCCTGGATAACCTATGGCTTGCAATTTTCAGTTCACTCCTAATCCCCTGACCAAGGGTTCCAGTTGATAGAACATGTGTGCCAGGAGCACCTACTCTGTGTACAAATGGAGCGAGACCCAGGCCTGCCCCAGGGAAGGGCAGAACCTAAGAGAGAGAGGGAGGCAAGGGGGAGCAGGAGGGCTTCCCATGAGAGGGGACAGCTAACCCTGGCCTTCAAGGAGGGCAGGCTTTGACTGAACGCAGGGCAGGGGAGACATACCAGATGGAGGGAAGAGCCCTAGCAAAAGCTCAGAGGAAGTCAGCGTGGAGATGCTCAGCCCTCCGCAGTGGCTGAAACCCAAGATGCAAATGAGAGCATTGTGGGAGGCAGGTAGAGTCCTTAATTGAGAGGCAACAGGGAGCCGTTCGCAGGATTTAGGGCTGGGGAGAGGGGGCGGATTGAGCAGTGAGGAGGAAGGCAGAGAAAGTGGGTGTGGGGCAAGCAGGCTCTGGGCAGATTTCTGAGGGGCTGCAGAAGCTGCTGAGCTGGCTTTCCGGAGGAAGGCTATGGCCAGAGGAGGCAGACCTGGCAGGAGGGCCTGGCTTGTCAAAGTCGGGTCTGTCTGCCAGGCAGGAGCATGAGCAGGAGGCTGGGCGGGGTGCGCCTGTGTCCCTAGTCCTACCCTTGCCTCTCTAAAGAGAAAGGCTCAGGTTGCCAGCTCTGGCTGGGGCTGAAAACCAGAACTTAGCCAAGGGAGCCCAGAACATGCTGGCAGGAAGGTTTCCCTCTGCTGAAGTGGCCCTCATGAAGCCACTTGGCCCCTGCGGTCATTTGGTCACTGCTGGACTCCTGGGGGTCCGTGTGTCACCTGTTAGGAGGACAGGGATGCTGTGGTGATCAGAGGCTCTGGGCAATCACACAGCAGGTCCAGGATACAGCGAGATGACGCCCCCAGGGGGAAGGAAATGGCTTGTGAGCTGGGCCGTTAAAAAAGAAATCGGTGCAAGACAGAGGTTCAGACTTGGGAATGAGTCACACGGATGCCTCATGATGAATGACCAGCTGTTGGCAACATTGACACAGCGACACTCGCCTCATTTTGGAAGCAGAGACCCTTTTCACCCTGATTTTTAAACTGATTTTGGGACAGGTGGAGAGGGGGATCGAGAGGAGAGGACGGCGGCTGTGAGAGCCGGAGCGCTGAGATGGGCCAGGGCTGCAACCCTGACCCCCCCACGGGAGGGGGCCACAGTCCCCTTTCTCTGCAGCGTCCCTAAGGCCGGAATTGGCGGTCCATGTCCCCCTTGCTGTGGCGCCCCCAGCCCCACCCCAGCCAGGGACCAAAGCCTCTCCCGGGACCCCCAAGCATGCTGGCATCCAATCTGCTTTTTTTCACTGTTCCAACGCACGTCCCTGAAGGTAGGTGCTATTATCCCCGTTTTATCAAGGGGACACTGAGGCGCAGAGACATGCGTTCCTTTGTCCACGATCACTCCCAGGGCCTCTGTCTGCTCGATCCCGGAGGGACGGGGCTGAACCCGCCCCGGGACGCTTCGGCGCGCCACGCAGGCTGGCAGGAGGGCCGCGTGGAGGAGCGCGCCGGGCAGGAGACCAGATGGAGGCGAAGGCCGAGGGAACACCCAGTGGAGGAAAGCAGGAAGGCTTGGCGGGAAACCCAGGAGCCCTCCCGTCTCGAACCTCGGCTCCTGGCTCCCGCAGGCGGCTGAGACCCGGGAGCGCGAATAGAGAAAGGCGGGTGGGGAGGACGAGGATCTGAGCCCGGGCCGTCGGGGTTGCGAGGGCGCGGAACCGGCCCCGCGCGGGGCCACCGGCAGTGCCGGCAGCGGCGCACCCAGAACCTCCTCCCCCCGAAATACTTCAGCCGCCCCCCCAACCGTCCCGGCAGCCTGGAAAGGGGCAGGAGGATACGCCTGCCGGCTCTCTCCGCGGCTCAGGGAGTCTTCGAAGCTTCTTGGAACGGGCGGACCTCCCAGTCCACTCCCCGGCCTTGGAGACCAGCCAGAGACTCAGAGACACAGAGACAAAGAGAGACGCGGTCCCAGAGGGAGAAAGCGAGGAGGAGAGGGGGCGAAAGCCGCGACCCGGAGAGGGCGGCGAGGGCGCGCGCGAGGCACCGTGTCGGAGCTTAGAAAAGTGAGCGTCCGGCGGCAAGGTGGGCGGACGCGGGGAACCGGGAGCTGAGCCTGGAGCCCAGCGGGGGCGCGGCGAGGAGCCGACACAGGGGCGGCGG
>LNAC01000124.1:1303755-1321719 GCA_002007465.1 Ailurus styani
AAAGGGGCGCGGCAGGGGGTCCCCTGGCGGACCCCAACAATGGATCGGAGCTGAGCGCTCAGCTGCGGCCGCGTCTGGCCGGGCAGGGGCCGGCCGGTCCCCAAAAGGATTATTCCGCCCAGGCTGTCAAATGGGACGGAAGGAATGCCCGGTGCGAGGAAGGCGGGACGGGGCACCGCGGGGCCTTTGTAGCCTTGAAAAGTGCGCGGAGCGGGGGGCGGGGTTCCGGGAGAGGTCGCTCTTCGGTGCGGGGTGTACGAGGTCTTCAAACGTTACCAGGCGGGAATCCCGGGCGCTGACGGCCGCGCTGGTGTGTGCCCCTCGCTCCCCCGCCCCCACCCGGGAGGGAAGGGAGAAATACAGTTCTACCCAACACACACACACACACACACACACACACACAGACTTCCTCTCGCCACGCCCCGTCCAAAGTGCGTCTGATGCTCCCCAGCCCAGCCCAGCCGGGACAAAGCCAGCCCCAGGGGCGGCTCATCCATCACCGCGCGGGGCGCCGCGGCCCGACGACCCTGGGAGTCCGGGAATGCTGTGTTATGAGTCCCGTGGCCCCCATAACTCACGGCGGGGTCCGTGGGGCCCCAGGCACGGCAAAGATCAAAGAGCGATGGAGCGGGACCCCGGCGCGCGGGAAGCGGCAGTCTTGCCTGGCGCCCAGAGCTCGCCCGGTGGCTTCCTTTTCGACAGTTTTCCTCCTCCTCCAGAATGTGGCAGTTATGGCTCAGAGGTTCAGGAGCTCCGTTCTGTGTGGTCAGGCCAGATGCCTGGGCTTATCTGCGGATGCCATTCCGGGTCAGCCTAGGCAAGGCGTCTAACCTCTCTGAGCTCATGATCATCCCTAACTCCTAGAGTTCAAGGATTAAGTGTGATGGCCTTTGCAGGGAGATAAGCGTTCCTAAGATCCTGGCCTCCTGGGAAATGCTCTAGAAAAATCAAATGCTATTGTTATTGTAATGTTATCCGCCTGATGGGCGCCCGGAGGGACTGGGTTCTGGGCAGCGGAGGGACTGGGTTCTGGGCAGCGTAGAGACAGGACCTGATAGGCTTTAACTCTATCACTCCATTTCCTCAAGTTGGGAGTAGACTTCAGGAGGGCAAGGACAAAGTGGGCAGCAGAACTGTGGCTGGGAAGAGCCGAGGGTGATCTGGATGAGAGGGGCTCTGTGGGCATGATTCTCCTTTTCAGGAATGAAACTGTGGCCAGGTGTTCACTGCGGACTCTGGTTCAAAGGCCGCTGCTCTGGCTGTTCACCAGTGGGGTGATCTTTTGTCCTGCGCTCTGTTCTCTGGGTTGTCCCAGAGTGACGCACTGGGATGTTCGGAGAGGCCTGGACTCCTATCCCGTCATGGCTATGGTGACTTTGGGCCTCAGTTTCCCCAGAGTTGTATGGCCAAAGTGGAAACCACTCAAATATCCATTGACTGATGAGTGGATGAAGAAAATGGGGGGGGGAGGAGGATTCATACAATGGAATATTATTTGGTCATGAAAAGGAAGGAAGTACCTATACATGCCACCATGTGGATGAATCCTGAAAACATTATGCAAAGTGAAACAAGCCAGACATAAAAGGCCACCTGTCATATGATTTATATGAAATGTTCAAAATAGGCAAGGCCATAGAGACAGAAAGTAGTCTGGGGGTTGCTTGGGGCTGGCAGAAGGGGAGACAGGGGTTGGGGGTGACTGCTACTGCATGTGGGGGTTCTCTGGAAGTGTTCTGGAATTAGTGCTGATTGCTTCACAACTTACTAAAACCCACTAAATTCCATACTTTAAAGATTTTATTTATTTCTTTGTCAGAGAGAGCACATGCACAAGCAGGGGAAGTGGCAGAAAGAGGCAGAGGGAGAAGCAGGCTCCCCACTGAACAGGGAGCCTGATGCCGGGCTCGATCCCAGGACCCTGGGATCATGACCTGAGTCGAAGGCAGACGCTTAACTGACTGAACCACCCAGGCATCCCTATATTGCATACTTTAAAGGGAAAACTTCATGGTTTGTGAAATACATCTCAATAAAGCAGTTTTTTTTTTTTTTTAAGATGGCAGTTGAGCTGGATCAAGGGTTCTTACCCTGTGGTCTGGGATGACTTCAGAGGGCCCTGGAGCCCCTGAAACTGTGGAAGACATTTTGTGTCTCTGGGTGGAGGTTCTAAGTTTAAGAAGAGACAATTTGTAAGGTCCTCCTGACCAACAAGGGGTCAATGATATTGGGGAGTTGGCAAAACACCGGGGAGGGGATGGCATCTGGGGACTTTGCCCTGGCCAAGGTGCTGAGAGCCCCTGGTGTTGCTGGCCTAAGGTCAGGGCCCTGGCTTGGGTCTGAGGTCAGCAGAGGGTCTGGGGAGCTATGTCGTTCAGGCCTCATCTCAGAAGGCCAGATCAGGGAGGGGAGGAGCTGAGTGTGGGCCACAGTCCCCTGTCTTTAGGCATCTTGGCCATGGGGATGCATGTCCTCCCTTAGGGCACCTTGGGAGTTGCCTTTCTGGAAATGGGGAAGGGGGTGCAGCCAAGGGTATTTTAGACGGGTTCTGAACAGCATGGTGGCTGGTTACAGAGCGCTTGCTCTAGGGGCTTAGATATTGGGTGTAGATCTTAATCTCATTGTCATAACAGCACCAGTCGAGAATTCATGGGCCAAGCATTGTGGACCTCACATTTTTACAAACATCTCACTTGTTTCCCGCCCCCCACCCCCACCCCAGTCCTACGGAACTAGTACTACCATTATCCCATTTCACAGAAGAGGAATCTGAGATTCAGAGAGGGAAGGGCCTCACAGCTGGCTAAGGAGTAGTCGGGGTCGGGGGGGGGGGGGGGGAGGGGGCGCATAGCACCCCCCAGCTCTTGCTTCATTTCTGAAAGCTGCTCTTCCCTGCACAGGGCCACCTGTAGCACAGGCGCTGAAACCCCAGGTCTTTGTTCTCATCCAGAATAAGTTAGGATTCAAGCGGGGCAAGTGGTAGTGAATCACTGTGCACCATGACTTCCTCCCTCCTCTTTCATTAGTTCATTTGCACGCCCTCACTGAGAACCTGGGTATGCCAGGCCCTGGGTTAGGTGCTAGACCAAAAGAATGAACAAGGCTGGGTTACTGCTCGGGGGGTGTTCTAACTGGCTTGGTCCTTGAGCAGCAGGGGACCAGTGGGATTGTCACCAGACTATATGTGGCTGACTCTCTGTGGCTCCCCCCCACCAGCCCCCTCCTGTGTCTGGTGTTTTAGGAATCTTAGGCAGGGATGGGACGAATGTTGTGTCTTGTGATCAGCCTGGGAGGACTTTGGAAGCATCTTAGAGGTCCGGACACTTCAGTGCCCGTTGTTTTACCCAGTTCACTCGTTGCATGTTTGTTCAGGGGGACCCCAGGAATCCTCCTTGCCCCCGAAGGCCTTGGTTGTTGCAAGACTTTGTTACATCTTGCCTTCTCTTGGTTTCAATTTAAATGTCTCTCGAGAGTGATTTTCTTTCTGTCCTCATTGCAGACCCTCAGGGACCTGCTCCAGTTGGCAAATAAGCTCTCTCTCCTCCTAAACATCCATCCTTTCCTCCCAGATGCCCTCCTACATATTGTCATTATGGTGAAAAATATGCAAATAACTTTGAAAAACAGTCTCCCAGCAAATGGGTATTCAAAAATGTAATGAATTAACCCCATAATGTAATCTGTCCCCAAGACTATCCATCACACTGATGTGCTTAAGATCTAGAAACCCAGATGCCGCAGAGCCCTATGGATAAAAATGACAGAGGAGTCCTCATAGAGCTCCCCCTTGGTCCCCCGCCCCTCTCCAGCTTCTTGGCCCCTGTGGAACCCAAGGCCATCAGGGGTTTAGGGAACATCTGTCCAGCCTGTTCATTTCACAAACGAGGAGACAGAGGCCTTTTTGGGGTTAGGGGGCAGATCAATTTGAATCCCTCCTCATCTGTCTCCCAGCCTGCCTTCCTCTGCTTATGACTGGCTTTGAATCCAAAGCCCCAAATGCAGGCATTTCACCCATGGGTTTCTAGCAGGTGCCCCGGTGTCAAACAAAGGCTGTTGGGACCTCACTTTCTGCATCTGAAAAATGTTGAGTGTTGGGTTGTATGTCTGCCAAGGTTTCTTTGAAGTGCTTTAGCTCTGTGGGTCAGGAGACTGACAGGTGGCTTCTCAAGGAAGCAAGGGACACTGTTTACAAGTCCAAAGTGGGATGCCAGGTGTATCAATTCTTGAAATAAATCATCTATCACTTTGGGGTAAGCATGGAGATTGTATGAAATGCAGACTTTCCTTGGGAACAGCCCAGACTGCTACAGCTATCTGCATACTTTTTGGGCATCCTCATACTTTTTTGGGCATCGGGACCCTGGGGAACTTGTTAAAGGGCCAGTACCCACTTTGCACCCAGACTGGCCCAGTAAGTCAGGGAGCCCTGGGTTCCAGGTATTGAATGGGCTCCCCAGGGATTCTGATGCAGATTTCCTAACATTGCTTCTGAGAAATGCTTCGCTGCTATTCCTGGCTTAATGGGCCAAGTTACTTATTCTCTCCCCTGGCTTCACCCTATCAGAAGTGGGCAAATGCAGGTTTGAAGGCACCCGGAGTGAAAACGGGTACAGGTCTCCAATACTGAACTGTAATTGATAAACATTGCTGGTGAGATCTGTGTGCCCACGGGTGGGCGTGACTCCTAACAAGCTCTTATGTCCCTGGAGGTCAAGGACAAGGTCCCCAGGCTTCTGGTCATGATTTGTTGCCTATAACTCCTCGGCAACTTCTCTGACCTGTTTTCCCACCTGTAAAATAAAGTGGCTGAAAATGAGTTGAGGCCCTGGAGTCAGATTAGAAGTCAGAACTGGGTTTGTTTATCAGCTGTGTGATTTTTGTCAAATTAGGGAACATCTCTGAGCCTGTTTGCCATCTATGATGTGGGCCTGGGAAATGGGTGCTCAGCTGTGAGGGGAATTAAAGAAGTCAGTGCTTCACAGATAAACGTTCAATCCGTGTTAGTGACGATTTTAATATTACTACTATTATGTCCCAGGGGCCTCTCAGCCCTTCCAGAGTTCGTGTCTCTAGGGGATTCCAAAACTGTAAATTGTAGTGGCTGAGCACAACTCCACGCATCCCCTCTCTCAGTAGACGTGTGATTCGGGCAGGTTACTTCACCCTTCTGAACCTCGTTTGGCTCATCTGTAAAGTGGGGACGATCATAGTAAGTGTCCCACGGACTTGTTTTGAGGATTTAGTGAGATAATCCGCTGACACACTTAGCCCGGTGCGATCGCACGCGGCTGGCGCCCTACAAAGGGCAGCTACCCCTGTGATGCTTGGGCCCGGGAGGTTTTATCTCCTTGGGAGGTAAACCCAGGCTGCATTTAGTTTCCGGGTGGGGGCGGGACTGGGGCGTCCCTGGTGCACTCTGTCTTCCGCTGTCCCCGCCCCCCGGGGCCGGCGGATTCGCTTTCGGTTGGGCAGCTGAGGTCCAGGGATGGTGACTCTGGAGCTAGCAGTAGAGGTCGCTGTCTTTAGTCCCCAGCTGTGCCCTCCACCTGGTCCTCCCCCATCCGCCCCCTCTCAGAGCTTTCCAAAGCGAGAAAAATGGCCTAGGGAGCAAAATGCGTAGCGATCTGCAAAGGTGTCTTTTTTCGCGCTCACCCCAAACCGAAGGGGGGCGGCGCGGCGCAGTGTCAGCCTTCGGCGGCCGGGGGGACCTTGGCGCGGAGGCCGGGCCCCGCCCCTCCCAGGCTCCGCCCCCGACTGCCCCTCCCTCCCGCCCTCACGGTTGGCTGCGCGGGGAAGTGGGCGTGGCCGGAGGCGGTCATTAGGCCCCGCGGGAGCGCGGCGGACGTCACGGAGCCGCGTCCGGGCCGCTGGTTGAGCGGGAGGCGCGAGCGGTCGGGTCGCTGGTTCCCCGCTCCGGGGCCGGGACCCGAGTCGGGCCCGGAGGCCGGAGCCGGTACCGGGGGAGGGGAGAGAGGCGGGGTTCCCTCCGGCGAGGTTTCCGGCCAGGCAGAGCAGGGGGTAGTCCTATTCCCGCCTAGTTCGGCTCTCCGCGCGTCCTTTTACGCTCGCTGGCCTGCGCGAGCCGCCCTTCCCTCTGTGGCCGTGGCCTTTCTGCGAGCGCAGCTCTGGCCTCTCCTGCCCACCGAGGCTGCAGGGCGAGCGGGCCAGCAGACAGGCTGATCGGGGCGCCGCTGATGTCCCCGAGCTGTGACGCCAGCGTGGGGGTGGTGGTGGTCCATTCTAGCGGCCCTGATTTTGTGTGAAGGGGCAGCGCCCTGTCCCGAGTCCCCCCAGACGGAGGGGAGGGGCGGCGGAGGCGGGCGGACCCTGCGGCTGCCTGACCCCGTGGAACTAGCCCCCCCCCCCCCCCCCCCCTAGTTGGCGGTAAGGATGACCACGCTCACGCGCCAGGACCTCAACTTTGGTCAAGGTAGGGAGGCGGGGCCTGTGGACTCGGGGGGGCCTGTGGACTCGGGGTGGGGGGCGAGGGAGGGCCTGGACCGGCGGGCGTTCCCAGCTCACGGCTTCTGTCCCCTCGCAGTGGTGGCCGACGTGCTCTGCGAGTTCCTGGAGGTGGCCGTGCACCTCATCCTATACGTACGCGAGGTCTACCCGGTGGGCATCTTCCAGAAGCGTAAGAAGTACAACGTGCCCGTCCAGGTGAGCCCCCCACCTCCGGGCGGGGGCCGCTGGGTCACCTCGGGGGGCTACCTCAGGGTGGGCAGAGGGTGGACTTTTTTTTAAGATTGTATTTATTTATTTGTCAGAGAGACTGAGAGAGTGAGCACAAGCACAGGGAGTGGCAGGCAGAGGGAGAAGCAGGCTCCCCTCTGAGCAGGGAGCCTGATGTGGGACTTGATCCATGTGGGACTTGATCCATGTGGGACTTGATCCCAGAACCTGGGGTCGTGACCTGAGCCGAAGGCAGATGCTTAACCGACTGAGCCACCCAGGCGTCTCTAGAGGGTGGATTTTTGAACCGTCCTCCACTTCTTGGCTCAACCACACTCCCCAGCGGCCTGGCCTTGCCTTCTAGTTCCCAGCTGACAGCCTCCCACCCCTACTGCAGTGACTTTTCTTTTCATCCCTTCTGAACTCAGAGTTCCCCTTGCCTGAAGTTAGGGACCAGGCTCTGGGATCAGAGCTGCCCCTGGGGCATGGTTGTATGTAAAAGAGCTCCTGAGGCTGATGAATGGTTGCTGTGAGGAGGTGATTCCTGGAAATCTTAGGTACCTTCCTTCTGCCCTCATTGTAATGGGTTGTCTCAGGTTAAAAGGCAGACAAAGCAATAAATATGTGCTCCCCTCTCCTCACTCTCTAAAAGTGCTGGCCCCTTAGAAGGCACTTAGTAAACGTTAGAATAAATGAATGACCCAATACTGGAAGGTGGTGGAAGCTTGAAGGATGTACGAGGAAAAGGAAAACAGAATAGCATTTACTGAGCACCTGCTATGTACTGGGGGCTTATCTCACTCCTCACTTTGTCTTTACGAGATCTTCCACAGATGAAGTAAGTCACGCTCAGAGAAGTTAAGCGATTTACCTGAGGTCACATAGCTCTTAGTTCCAGATTCTCAATTTCTGAAAATTGATTAAATTTTTGGATCGCTTCTCTGGGAAAAACGCATGCCCAAATACACACAATTTAGGGACTTTTTGGCCTCTGGAGGAGCCCATGGACCCCACATTAGAAACCCCCATTGCTGTATTATGTGCTGATATTGAGACTAAATTCTTCTAACTTCTCCGTCTCTGGATAATTCAAAGTTCTTAGCCCCATGATGGGAAGTCAGTGCCTTGGGTGGTGAGCCCTAGGGAACTGCTGGCCTCCCTCCCTCCCTGGGCTCCTGGAGGGGTGTCGGGTGGTTTCCCTGTTGGTGCTTCGGGCCTCACGAGCAATCATGGGGTTGTGTGCAGATGTCCTGCCACCCGGAGCTGAACCAGTATATCCAGGACACCTTGCACTGTGTCAAGCCACTCCTTGAGAAGGTGAGGTCACCAAGTCCCCTAGCCCACCTCCACCCCCAGTCTGCTCCTCCAGTGCTCCAAGATGGGGTGACGCTGGGACCGTGCGGGGTCTCCATGACTCTACACCCAAAAGCCTGTCTCCTGTACCCTGGAGACCACCCCTGCCCAGGGACAGACCTCAGGGCACGTGAGCCTCAATCGGTGTGTGCTGAGCCCGGGAGCCCCGGTTAGTGGAGTTGGCCGAGTGGGGCCTGCCTGCCCCAGAGCCCGCATCTGTTTCTCTACCCACCCCCGAGTTCTGTCTGGGCTTGGCCCCTCAGAGTTTCCTCCCTCTCTCTTGTTCTGCTCTCTGAGATGTACCCCCACGGGGCCCGGGCATCCTCTCCTGTCTCAGTCTGTACCACTCATGTCAGGAGGTGCCCCCTTGAACTTCTCAAACCTCCTGGGCTCTCAGGGACTCTCAGCCTAGAAGCTGAGCACGGCTGTGTGTGGGCCCTTCCCATCCTTCCTGGGGCGGGGAGGTGGTGGTGGTGGGTGGGTTATCTGATTCTGGAATAGGGGATTCCTGTCCTTGCAGAATGATGTGGAGAAGGTGGTGGTGGTGATTTTGGACAAAGAGCACCGCCCAGTGGAGAAATTCGTCTTTGAAATCACCCAGCCGCCACTGCTGTCCATCAGGTGGGCTGTCTCTCCCTGGTCTCCTGGAGGCTGGTGTGAAGTTCTAGAAACAGCCCTCATGCTCCCCGCTTTAGGGCAGCCCCTGAATTCCCTGGCTTGGTCTGCGTCCTCAGCTCCCTCCTTGGCCGCACCAAGCTGCCTCTCCCCCCTCCTGCCTTTTAGAACCCGTCTGAGAGTCCACCTCCTCCAGGAAGCCTGGCAGAGAGGAGAATGGCAAGGTGCACCATCCGAACCAGGCTTGTTAGCGGCCGAGCCACGGCCGAGCCACGGCTGGCCACCCAGCGCGCTCCACGTAACCTCTGTGATGTCCACACCTGGAAGATCATAGTGTTGCTGAACGGCTAGGCCCAGGCTGATTTTACAGATGGACAAGGACCAGAGAGATGACATGAGCCACCCACGGTCTCCCAAATGGTGGCAGAGCCAGGACACACCCAGTTTTCTGCCTTCCCAGTCAAATGTCCAGTCTGTAGGCAACCAGAGCTGACTTTGGGCAAGGGTGTTGGCTGGTGAGCTGCTGGATTCCTGTGGCGAGGTTTAGGCTCGGGCTAGCCTTCTCCCTTCCTGGCGTGGTGTCCTGGGGTATGAAGAGGCTTGGGCTGTGTCCTTGTTCTCAGACTGGGCTGGTTTTCAACTCTCCAGATGGTTTTAACTGTGTAGACAAGATAGGTAGCCAGACCCTTAGAAACCAACCCAGTCAGAAGCAGAGACAGGCTCTGGACCCCCCAGGCCTGCTTCCAGGGTCGACTGCCTGCTGGTGGGAGGGGGCACCAGGGTGATGGGAGACCCTCCTTGTCTCCTTCCAGCTCAGATTCCCTGCTGTCTCATGTGGAGCAGCTGCTCCGAGCCTTCATCCTGAAGATCAGTGTATGTGATGCGGTCCTGGACCACAACCCCCCAGGTGTGCTCACCCCCACGCCCTCATCCTCAGGCATGTCCATGGCTCCCCGGGCTTGGTTTGGGTTCTCAGGTCCCTACTTGCCTGCAGCAAGCCGCCTCTCTTCCTTCCTGCCTTTTAGAACCTGAGAGTCCACCTCCTCCAGGAAGCTACCCTGATTTCCACCTGGCTTCTGTCTCTCTACAGACCGTGTCTTGTCCCGGCCCTTGGCTTCCACTCTTCTCCTCGGGGGGGCTGCCGAGCCCGCTGGGGAGGTGGGGCGGCACGAGGCGGCCCGGCCCTGACCAAACTCTTGCCTCTTCAGGCTGTACCTTCACCGTCTTAGTGCACACGAGAGAAGCTGCCACTCGCAACATGGAGAAGATTCAGGTCATCAAGGTGCGAGGAGACTGGTCGGGGAAGGTGGCCAGGGAGACACAGCTGGGAGGCCCTAAAGACCAGATGAGGCAGGGGTGTTGCTGACAGCACGCTCATCACCTTGCTCACGGCAGTGCCCGGCAGCCAGCGGCTTTTTGTCGTGGGTTAACTGGGTGGCCACGCGCTTGTCATTGCCCCACATGGGCACTTAGCCCAGAGAGGGGGACGGAGCCATGTCCTGGAGCTCCCGGCTTGGTGGCAGTTCTCTTTGCCCCCCCAGATTCAGAATTGGTGCTTGGGGCCGGTTAAACCACCTGGGTTCCCAGCCCAGCTCGGATCTGTAGACTTGGGCTCTCAGGAGCCTGGGCATCCATCGGTCCTGCAGGGAGCTCCCTAGTGATTCTGCTGCTCCCTGAAGTCTGAGGACCCCAGCTCTGGAGAGGGAGGGGGTAGCGAAGTGAGGGCGGGCCACGATCTAGCCGCCCCCTTCCCACCACCTTGGTCCCCGCCCTAGGACTTTCCCTGGATCCTGGCAGATGAGCAGGATGTCCACATGCACGACCCCCGGCTGATACCGCTAAAAACCATGACGTCAGACATTTTAAAGGTGAGCTGCGTGGGGACCTGGTAAGCTTTACGGAAGGTACGTTGCGGCCTTGCCAGAGGCTTCTGTGTGGCTCAAGGTGTGTAGGAAATGACCACGGAATGCATGGTATCAGGCTCCAAACGCCCTTTCTCTTAACCGGTGGCTGCGCTGTATGACCCCAGCCTCTGGCAGAGATCTGTGTGCCCGGGGCTTGTGGGCCCTCCTCAGGAGGTGCCCGGGCTGTCCTCCTGACCTTGGCTGTGTGTTCCTGTCCGCCAGATGCAGCTCTATGTGGAAGAGCGAGCTCATAAAAGCAGCTGAGAGTGTGCCCGCCCCCACCGCGGATGCTCCAACCGACGGACACCGGGGGCCCCCAGCCTAGGGCGGTGCTGCAGGGCCCCCCCGATTCCAAGCGCTCTTATTGCCTGTGCGCGGACCACCCACCCTCCGGCACGGCGCTGCTCGGGCCCGCTTGCCTCCGTGCGGAAACTCTCCCGGGAGGGCAGGGAAGGATGCTGGATTTGGACCTTGATTTCTGATCTTAGCCTCCTGGGATTTGGCCGGCCAACACTGTCTGTCTCAAATACTGTGCTGTGAGTTGTTTCAATAAAGGGCCCCAAGGGCTGAGCTGGGCTGTCGCTACCTGGAGTGGGAGGGACAGGAGCAGCCAAATTAACCTGGGAGGAGGGGGGGGCTTCTCTCCCAAAGTGCCACCGGCTCCCACCACTAGACCCAAGCCCCGGCTGGTTTCACTGAAAACATTTATTGTCACGAGAGGTCAGAGTATATGACAGGGAGTTGCCACAAACGGGAGGGTTTGCCCAAGGTTGGAACTGGGGTAGGGGCTCCTGGGGCCGGGGTCCTCACTGCCCACTACAGGCTCAGCTGAAGGGGACCTCTGGAAGTCGACTGGCCCAGAGAGAGGACGGCTGAATGGCCAGTGGGGTCAGACTGTCAGAAGGGGCCGTGGAGATGAAGTGAGGAGGGCCGGCGGGCAGCCTTCTCCTGCCCCTGCAGGGTTTCAGGCTGAGCCCGTGGCGGGGCCCGGGTCCCTGGTCATCCTAGGGCTGACGATGATGCTGCTGTTGGTGACGCGGGGCCCGTACCAGCCTGCCCAGAACTGGGTGTCCTGGCCCCCGTGCTGGAAGAGGATGTGGCGGACCCCTGAGGGGTAATCTGAGAAAGTGTGGGAGACCTGGGAGGGAGGGGAGACGAAGAAGTGATCACCAGGACTGGGGAGGGGACAAGACGGGATGATCACTCCACTGGAGAGGGGAAGGGGAGCTGGCAGGTCCCGCACGGGACAGCCACCAAGGCTGGAAGGTAGGGGCTCCGAGAAGCGGGTAGTGAGGGCCAAGCAAGTGAGGCCTCACCTCTGTCCACTTGGCATTGTTCCACTGATCGATGGTCACAGGCGGGGGCTCGAAGGAGGCCAGGACGATGTAGTTGTCGGAGACCAGCTGGACTCGGATGTGGTAGGTGCAGCCGCAGTCGGCTCTGGCGGCGAACCTGGGGGAGGGTGCGGCTCAGCACTGCGCACCCCCGGACAGAAGGTGGCCCTGGAGGAGGGCAGGCAGCAGACCCACAGTCTGGAGCCCTGAGTTGGATTTCCCTGCTCTGCCCCTGAGGCCCAGCTGGTTCCACTGCTCTCTGGGCCCTCCTGTGCCCCCGGAGGTCAGCAGTCTCTCCGTGCAGGGCCACATCAGTGCAAAGTGGCAACCTTTTTGGGTGTCCAGGGAAGACGTCCCCTTAACAAATTAAAAGGCTCTCTACAGAGATGCAGGCCTGGGCTGTGGGAGCCTGGGGATTCCGTGGGAGATCCAAGGGGAGGCCCGTGTGATGGGAGCTGGTACAGAGCTCACCCTCGGCTCAGCCCTGCTGTCCACCCCTCCGCACACTCCTCAACACCCCCTCCCCACCCTTAGGGTGGTGGCCCCGGGGCCTGGCTGGCACTGGGGTCCTGCTTGCGCTGTGGGCCAAGCCAGAGCCTTACACAGCTCTGGGCACAGAGCAGGAGCCCGGGAAAGAGCTGAGGGAAGCCCAGGGAAGGGCCTAGGGGCGGCAGACAGGGTGGAAGGCACGGGACCGAGGTCCTGCTGGGACCTGGCTGGGTCCTGCTGCCTCTGTTGCTCTAATACCTGTTTGTGACAGCTTATCGGCAGGCCTCAGTCCCCCCAGCTGTAAAGTGGAATTAGCATCTGCCGGTGCATGGCGACAGGAAGGCCGGGAGGTGCAGAGTGAGCAAGGGCCGGCCCCCGGGGCAGTGCCTACCCCAGGACACCGCTGGGCACAGAGTGGGCGCTGCCTCTAGGTATCCTCAGGAGGAGAAGAGGGAAGGATGCGGAGCAGGGCCCGAGCCCCACTCACCAGTCCTTCACCTCGATTTCAGGCCGGAATGTGTCTAGCAGTTCCTCCCAGTAGCCCTCGGCCTTGAGGTCCACCAGCTGGGACTTGAGGCACATCCTGGGGACCAAGAGGAGAGGCTTACATTCGCGGGTGTGCTTGGCACGGCCGGGACCCAGCAGCGTCCCCACACGGCTGCGGGACCGCTGCCTCTGGCTGGCGCTCGCCCAGGAAACACGCAGGGGCCCGGACCCACTTGTGCCTAGGTGGCACGTGATCCTAGCTCCAGGGCCCCAACGGGGGCACCTCCAGGAACTCCTTCCTATTCCTAGATGAGGATGCTGCAGACCCCTCTGCCTTATCCTGGTCATCCAGTGGCCCTCATATGTGGCTCCAGCCCCCTATTTGTCTCCACCCTCCACTGCTATTCATCGCGGCCACACAGTACTCCTGCGCTAGGAAAGCGGGAGACTGAGCCCGCCTGGGAACCGCCTTCCTCCAGCTGCACAGGGAGGCCCTCACTTAGGCCTGAGATTTGGCAAAAGGGGTCCTGACCCTCTTCCCCCTCCAACACTGCCAGCTCGGTTGTTAATCTTACCCAAAAGATGTGACAAAGTACTTCTTGACTTTGGAGTCCGGAAAATGTGTCCCATGGTCTCCAGGGAGGCTCTCTACCTTCCACTGGTCTCCCCCATTGGAGTCTATTTGCCAGGATGTCATATCCTCTAGGGAAAAACAGAAGCCGAGGTCAGATCCCCTGGGTAAATGTCCGGTCCTGCCCACCTGGGCTGGGGAGGGAGGAGGGGGGTTAAGGGGGGGCCTGCTCGGGCTCCCATCTCAAGTGTGCACCCAGACTGTGCCTCGAGGCATCCCTGCACAGTGCCCTTCCTCCAACACGTTCCACCTGTCCTGGCCATATCAGCTCTGACCTGGGACCTTCTCCCTCCCACTTCGTCCCTGACTGGCTTGACTCCGAACATGAAGGAGGAGGGGAAAAAAAAAAAGTATTACCCGAAATTCTAAACTGGCCTTTTCTTCCTTTCGTGTTGCTGGGGGGCTCTGGGAAATACCGAAGTTTCAGTTCTCAAAACAGGAAGTTATGAAGGGCCTGTGATAATATTTCTGTTCTTGATGACTAATGTCCGTTTGTCCCAATGCAAACCGCTTACTTGATGCCTGACATTTCTCCTGACACCCTAACTATGTAACTGAGATCCCAGGGGGCCCACGGACCGATTTGCTGGGTTTGCTGCTGTGCCCCTCGGAGCCCCTCTGCCCACGGCAGGAGGGCTAACCGTCAAGGTGGGCACGCTCGGTGCGGGCGGCACGTAGCGACCCCGTATTTGCCATTCCCACCAGCTTGGCTTGGCGGGTTCCGGTCTCCTCCAGGCTGAACTGAGGGGACCTTAAAAAAAAAACCAACCAGCAGTGTATCCCTACCAAGGCTTTCCAGAGCAATTACCAAGGGAGCTTTTCCAAACTGTTCCCTCTACGAGGAGCCTGCACCTATTCCCCAGGTGCCGTGGGGCCTGCCAGGAGAGAAGCAGAGGAGTAACACAGAAATCCAGGAATAGGGCTGTGCTGAGCTTAGGCTCAAGGAGCGGTCCAAGCAAGGCTGGGCTGATGGCTGCCGGCCCACAGTCCAGTGCAAGTCAGGGCTGCAGGCGGGCTCCATGGAGCTGTGTGAGCTGAGCTGGTGGCCTGGCTGGGCAGCTTCTGAGTGGAATCTAGGGCAGGCAGAGAGATTGAATGTCTGAGCCACGGTCTACGGGGCCCCCTGAGAGGGACCCAAGGGCCTTCGTCGGTCAGGACCAGGCCCCGGCAACTGGGCAGTTCTGGGGTAGGATCCTCACCATGGGGCCTAACATTCCCCATCCGTAAGACGGAGCCAACCCTATTTATTTGGCCAACTCCCGGGGTCCTCGTGAGGCTCAAGAGAGAAAACTGACACACCGGGGACTCTAAGTGTACAGACTATGCCTCCATTAACTGTTGCCCTAGCCCCCACAAGAAGCCTGGTGCCTGGTATGCAGTAGGTGCTCAATGAAGGAAAAAGACCCTGGCAAGTATGAGACAACATAGTAAGTTAAACAGGGGCCTCAAATGATGTGACTGCACTCAGCGCTGGAAATCCTTCCTCTGGGTAATGGGGACAGTGAGTGGGACATAAGGACACTTGTGGAGCCCGGAGCCCAGCAAAGTCTAGTGCCTGCTACAGAGGGCACCCTCCGTATGAGGCAGGCAGCTCAGACTGAGCTAGAGCGGGTGAACGCATGGTTTGTTCACTCAACAAACGTTTTTCAAGCACTACGTGAAGGCATCGCTGTGGACACTTGGTGTGGGTCGAGTGGTGACCAAGAAAAAAAAAAAAAACCAAACCACAAGATAAAACAGGTAATTACAGGTTAGGAAAGCGCTGTGAAGGAACTAAACGGAATGGACAGGATAGAGCTGGGGGAGCACTGTTTCTAGACGGGGGACCAGGGCAGGTGTCTGAACAGAGACCCAAAGTACGAGGAGGAACCAAGGGCGAGTGGTACAGGGGCCAGGGCTGGAAAGAACATTCCAGATAGTGTGGGAATGGCCGGCACAAAAGCCCTGAGTTTCAGGAAAGGGAGGGAGCCAGCCCGGGGGCAGCCCCCGGCCCACCTTCCGCACACGGGTTCCGCAGGAGGTTCCGGCGGAGACTGCACAGGAAGTAGAAGATCTTCCAGTCGGCCACGGGCTGGTCCCAGTCCTCGGTGACGAAGCCCTCCCGCAGGCACTTGCGCTTCCAGAGCGTCACCAGGTCGATGAGGTCTCTCCACAGGCTGCAGACCAGGCGACAGCGCAGCAGCTGGCGGGCGGGCACGTGCGTGAACACCTCCAGCAGAATGTTCTCGGGCAGCTCGTTGATGCCGACCAGGGCCATGGCTGGAGGGTGCGGGGGTGGGGGGGGCAGGGGCCGCCCACAGGCCTGTTGGGGGGCAACAGTGGTTATGAGCCTCGACCAAGGAGGTGGACCCCTCAGATTTCCAGGGACCTGGGCCAGGGACTCTTCTTCATCCTGTTTCTTTTGTGAAACAAGAGGGGTACGCAATAGGCCATCAAAATAGGGAGGGCTCACACACACATTACACATGTTTGAAAGAGTGTGATAAAAGTATTAACAAAGACATTAGGGGCTAATATTTAAAGAGGCCCTCCCCCGACACCCACCTCCTGCACCCACCCCTACCCCCGCCCCATTAAAAAAAAATTGCTTAATTTTAAGTTGCTGGGCCCAGTGAACTGGCAGACCTTGCCCAGGCCACGCCCCTGTCTGCGAGCTCGGCAGGAGTCTGTGGTCAGGTTATTTTAGTGCCAGAAATTCACTGTTAGTCTGGGGGTGTAATAAAGATTTCACATTCTGTGTCACAGCTTCATTAAGCGATGGGACTAGTGCTAAGACCAACTTCTCCCCGAACTGCTCATGTTGGCCTGGAAGCCAGATGCGATCAAACACGCAGCGAGGAGCACCTGCCTCTCCATTCTGGTTGGGGCCTCAGGCCAGAGCCCACTTTGAAATGCTCAGAAACTTGCAAAGCCGACTGAGAGACCCTGAGCAAAACCAGCAAGACCGCCTGGGGTTTGAATCCTGGCCTGCAGTGGCTAGCTGGGGAGCCTTAAGAGGAGCGAATGACTGTCCCAACCTCAGCGGGGCTGGGAGGCCTGACTACAAGGAAAGCATTTAGCACCGGGCAGGCATCATGACTTCTGCTCTATCCTTAGAGCGAAAACGCTCCCCAGTAGTAGCTAGCGGCCCCCAACAACGCCTTCCTCTCTCTGCACTTGAACTGCACAAGGGTTTTGGAAACTTCATAGTGCCACGACCCTGGCCTGAATCTGGCCTGGTTATCTAGATCTCCAAGGGGAGCCCCCCAGGTGGGGGTGGGGTGGGGGAGGGAAGGCCAGCCCCCGACACTCAGATGGGCCTTGTCCGCTCACAGGTGGGAGAGGGAGCGAATATTCTCCTCCCACACCTGGAGTCTCTGAGGAGGCTTCTCATTTTCATAGATTTGGCCAAAGAACCCTTCCACAGACTTCTCAAAGCTACCGCCCCAGCAAAAATGAGAGTGGGCGCACACTGTAGCTCCGGCCCAGACAGGAGCACGTCAGCACGGCAGGGAACAGTAAATAAGGTACTTGCACCTTGTGCAAAAATGCTATGATGGGAAAAACTCCGTGTGGCTAGGTCTTCTGCTTTTTCAGAAGGAACTCTAAACAGTTTCGAAAATACGAAACCTGTCAGGTTTTAAACGTTGGCAACTTCTAAAAGCACTATCTAGGCCAAATAAAAGTCTCTGGGTCGGAGTCAGAGGTGACTTAGGTACGAGGAGCTCCTCACCCAGGCGTCCAGAGTCTGGTCTCTGGCTCTGGTCGCTCGTTATCAGTCGCACCCCGCCCCCTAGTTTCTGCCGTTCGTGGGTCTAGGGCGAAGCCGGACTGCGCACGGACGGGACATGGGGTGAGGTTCCCCCCACCCCACCCCGGGGGTCCCAGTGCTTCCCACGTGCCCGGCCCGAGTCGCGACCTTCTCAACGACCCCTGTAGGCACAGTCACTAAGCCCATTTCTCAAAAGCAGAAGCTGAGGCTTGGAAAAGTTGGTTGCTCGTCCCAGGACCCGCGGGCGTGGGTGTGCCAGCAGGTCCCCGATCCGCGCAGGGCCGGGGCGCCACCAGCGAGGTGGGGCCGGGGTGCTCCCAAGCAGCACTTCCTGGAGTCGGAGACAGGGCCCCGCCGCGAGGGATCTGGTCCCGCGCTTACCGCGCGCCGCCCGGGCCCCCACCCCGCGGCCCCGGAGGCCCCGCCCGCGGGGGACTGCGCCCCCGGCTCAGTTAACCCCCCGCCCTCGGGTGTCGGACACCCAGACTTTCCCGCGCCTTTCCTCTCCGCCCCCGCGCCCGTTCCCCAGCTGGGCCGCGACCTGGACCTCAGCGTCTGCCCGGAGCCTACGGCCTCCGCTGCGCGGTCCACGCCCCGCCCCGTGACGCGCACCACGCTCGGACCTCCCCCTCGGGCTCCGGGGCCGCGCCCACCGCTTGGCCCCTCCCCGCCTACCGCCTTGCCCCCGCCCACCGCCTTGCCCCCGCCCCCGCCTTCTCCCCGCCCCTC
>LNAC01000124.1:1328427-1349821 GCA_002007465.1 Ailurus styani
GCGCGCCCCGCACCCTCCGCCTGACCCAGACCCGCTGCCCCCTCGCCTCCTCCTCCCAGCAGCCACCCCTGGAGGGAGCTGGAAGACGCCCCAAATCGGATCTCACCCTCCCCTCCATTAAAAAACCCGACTCCCGACCTTTCCCTGCCTCCTGGGTCCGCCGAGGAACCGGTAGCCTCAGGCCGGGGGCAGACCGCTCCAGACTGCGGGGCGTCCCGGCGCCGGGCCAAAGGCGGGGCGGGGGCGGAGGCGGGGGCCTTTAAGAGGCGCGGCGCGCCGGGCCCCGACCTAGACGCGGGCAGCGCCTGGACTCGCCGCCGCCGCCGCCGCGGGACTCGGGCAGCCCCGCAGCCCCGCAGCGCTCCGGCTCCTCCTCCTCTCAAGACCGCCCTCCGCAGCGATGGACGGAGACGGTGAACCAGGTAGCTGCCGCCAGCCCGATCCAGTCGCTCCAGCCCGGGAGGGGAGACCGGGGCAGGCGGGCGACTGCTCCAGAGAGGGGGCATCAGAGAGCGAGGGGGTCCCCGACACCCAGCGCGGCAAACTTTCACCCAAGCAAAGCCCTTGAGACTGCCTTTTAAAAGAGCACAGCCCTCTGGCTGGCCGGAGGCCTCCAGAGGTGACAGGCTCCTGGGTCCTCTTTACCAGGGAAATAGCGCAGGAGTCGTCACCCCGCGTTCCCGCCTCTCCGCTACCTGAGGGTCTGTCGGGTCCGGGTCTGGGACGCATCTGCGATGCAGGAGGCTGCGTGCCTTTTTCTTCCATCAACTTCTTTCATTTGCCAGCTCTGGCCCTTGAGCTGCCTGTGTCCCCATGGATTTCTTGGGGTTGCCGCCTCTCCCCACCCCATCCCAGTCTTCCTGCCGGGCTCCCTTGGCTGGAGGGGCTGCTCTTTGACTGCGTGGTCGGTTGCCCGATGGGGATCAGGCCAGCCGTGAGGGGGAGTTGGGGCACAGCTCTCGCCTATGCTCAGGGCCCTCTGAGACTGCCCAGTCATCTTGGCTGGCACCAGAGACCCCCCGCCCCCATCCCTTGAACTCTCTACTGAGCCTGTAGGTTTTGCCTGCTGAGTCAGAGTGGGAACAAGACCTGTCTGCAGATTTTCCCACCCCTGCCCCAGCGGGCCCATCTGAGAGCGGGCCTTGCGTGGAGCAGGCCACGGGAAACCCTGATGCACGCTCAGGTGGCCAAGCCCCTTTCCTCTAGCCCTGAAACCCCCAGCTCCTTCAGCCCCTGCTTCCCATCTGTGACCCCTCGCCACACCCTCTAAAGGGCCCCAGAATGGGCTCCTGCGTTTTCCCAGGGCTCAGCTATTCCCTGGACTCCAGGGCCCAGTGCAGGTGAGTGAGTCAGCCTGGGAGGCAGCTTCCAGGGGCCAGATAACTTTCCGACGGCAACAATGTGGGGAGTTGTGTGTGCTGGAAAAGGGTGGGGGGGGCCCTGTAATCAGATCTGGGGCCTGGAGTGCCAGGCCTGAGGCCAGGAGAGGGGATCGGGCAAGGTGCACCTTTCGGGGGAGCATCAGGTGTCCACCAGGGCCAGGGCAGGGCAGGGGGAGGGGTGGAGAGGTGAGGACACTGGGCTCAGCTCCCCAGAGAGCTGTGGCCACAGGACAAGCAGGTGATGTAGCTTTGGGGCCTGGCATTTTCCTCTCTGCGTGCCCTTTGTTCCTGGGCGAAGCTAGTAAGCCTCTCTGGGCCTCAGTTTCTTCTTTACATCTTTTTTTTTTTTAAGATTTTTAATTTATTTATTTGACACAGAGAGGGAGAGATCAGATCACAAGTAGGCAGAGAGGCAGGCAGAGAGAGAGGAGGAAGCAGGCTCCCTGCTGAGCAGGGAGCCCGATGCGGGGCTCGATCCCAGGACCCTGAGATCATGACCTGAGCCGAAGGCAGAGGCTTTAACCCACTGAGCCACCCAGGCGCCCCAGTTTCTTCTTTACAAAAGAGAAAGGGTAAACCCCCACAACATAAAGATGTGCCCCCCCAAAAGAGCTATTAATGAAGAAAAGTGTTATGCAGTACTGACTGTGCTCTGGGCTCTGAAGAAGAGGTAAACCCTGATTCAGCTCGAGGGTCTGACTGTGGGAGGGGGAGAAAATACTGTGCATGGGGAGGGAGGTAAGTGCTGGCAGGCTGGGGTCCTGGCAACACCCTGACTTGGGTCTAGACCCTGCCTGTGCCCTCCCCCACTGCTCAGCCTGTTTCTACCACTGCCTGCGCTTTCCACGCTCTAACACTTAGAACCCCCCAATCCTAGGTCTGAGAGCACTGCCTTCCCCCATCACCTGGAGTGGCCCCATAGCCTCGCCACTGTGTCTTCCTCCTCCTGAGACACTGTGCACTCAGTATCTGCTTACTCAAGGTTTTGATGGCCCAGCTGAGGCCGGCTGGGTTCCAGGAGCCTGCAGCTCCTGACAGCTGTACCCCTCCTTATGATTTAGAGTGCCCTGGCCCCCTCCTCGGGGATCGGAACATCAGCACTTGTCTGAATGGCCTGACCCAATGATTACTCCCATTCCATAGATGAGGAAACAGAGGGTTGGGGATAGGAAAAGAACGGAATGAAAGGACCTCCGTTCTCCAGCATTTATTACGTCTCCCTGTTCTGTGCACCTGCTCTCTTTTAGCGTGGCTGGCGGGGGGTTCCAATCCCTGCTCTCCCTTCCCTTCAGCCTCAGATCCCCAAGGCCGTGCCCTCATACTAGGGGTGTAACCTTTGGTGAGTCAAAATCAAACTCATAACGGTGCCTCCAAAGCCAATAAATTATTTTATTGAGGGCACAGTGTTTAATGGAGGCTCTGGAGTTGGACTGCCTGGGTTCAAGTCCAGGCTCCAACCACTCATTTGCTGCGGGATCCCGGGTGGTTTCACCTCTCTACGCTCAGCTTCCTCGTCAATGATATAGCAACGGCAGTAGGAACAACCTCAAAGAGATGCTGTAAGGATTTAAAGAAACCACTTAGAACAATGCCTAGCTCTTGCAAACTGCCCAGTAAACATTAGTTGCTGACAGTGTGCCAGGGAGAATTCCAGATGCCAGGCACTGGGATGAAGCAGCGAGTGTCCCAGACCCAGTTCCTGCCCTCTTGCATTCAGTCCGTTCCTGAGAGAGGTGTTTCCAAGCCCACACACGCTGGGACAACAACTAGGAAGGACAGGAAGTCCACGGGGGGAAGATGTCCTGGTGGGAAGTCTGGGAGCACTCCCCGAAGGAGGTGAGGGGAGCAGGGATCTCGGGGGGGGGTGGTGGTAAGGATAAAGGAATGGATGTGTGGTACATCAAGTCAAGTTTGTGCAATAGATGGAGTCCCTTATAGGAATATTTTCTCAGTTGCTCCTGTCTTCTCAGGTTTACTGGCCCTGCAGGGACAACTGAGGCCTCTGAAGCCACTCTTGGGCCTGGGGGCTGGTCTGTGGCCCTCGGGGCCCCTGCCCCCACCTTGGGCGGGCCTTGACCACCGCACACCGGTCTCTGGGTGCAGAATCTCGTGCCCCAGCTGCAGACTGTCCGGGGGGTGGGTGGGAGGCAGACCCCTGGCGCATTGGGGGGGGGCAGTCTGAGAAGAGTCACAGCCCCCTCTCCACCCCCACCTGCAGAGAGCGTGGGCCAGCCCGAGGAGGTGAGCCCGGAGGGGCAGCAGGAGGAGGCGGGCGCGGAGGAGGCGAGCGCCGGGGAGGAGCGGCCGGAGGAGGAGGAGGAGGAGGAGGAGGAGGAGGTGGCGGCGGCCTACCTCGACGAGCTGCCGGAGCCGCTTCTGCTGCGCGTGCTGGCCGAGCTGCCGGCCGCGCAGCTGGTGCAGGCCTGCCGCCTGGTGTGCCTGCGCTGGAAGGAGCTGGTGGACGGCGCCCCTCTCTGGCTGCTCAAGTGCCAGCAGGAGGGGCTGGTGCCCGAGGGCGGCGCGGAGGACGAGCGCGACCACTGGCAGCAGTTCTATTTCCTGAGCAAGCGGCGGCACAACCTGCTGCGCAACCCGTGCGGGGAAGGTGAGGGGCTCGGCGGCCTCAACTTCCCCTTCTGCAAAATGGGCCGCGACAGGGCCGGCCCGCTTGGAGGGCTCCGTGAGATAAAGCCCTGCCCGATGCCCTGCAGAGTGGTCCCATCAAATTCTGTACGTACGGCTGCCTCCCTGGCCGCCTGTTCTGGGGAGGCGGGGGGTCCCTTTCCCAGGTCCTTCCAACATCAGTGAGCCGGGGCAAGACCGGCCCCGTGGAGGACCCTCCCAGGAGGAAAGGAGAATCTGGGGACCGACAGGAAGTGCCTCCCGTTCTACCCGCACCGTCCCCTGCCCAGCGCACACCGTTCAAGTCCCGCATCCCACAGCCACAGCCTCGGCAGGGAGTGGGTGACCAGCGTGGGGCTGTCCCGTTCCTACAGAGGACCTGGAGGGCTGGTGCGACGTGGAGCACGGTGGGGACGGCTGGAGAGTGGAGGACCTGCCCGGAGACTGCGGGGTGGAATTCATCCACGATGAGAGCGTCAAGAAGTACTTCGCCTCCTCCTTTGAGTAAGGAGAAGGGGGGTGGGGGCAGCGGGGGGAGGGGGGTCGCCACTCCCTCCTAACTCCAGTTCCCCAGGTGGTGTCGCAAAGCGCAGGTCATTGACCTGCAGGCTGAGGGCTACTGGGAGGAGCTGCTGGACACCACTCAGCCTGCCATCGTGGCGAAGGACTGGTGAGCCGCCCGGGGACGGGCCAGGACTGCGGGGAAGGAAGGGGGGCCGGGGTGAAGGAGGGAGTGCGTGCGTGCGCGTGTGTAGGGGCAACTTGCAGCCTCTGCCCTGCCCCAGGGGCCACTGCCTCCCAACTCTAGTGGTCGTGGTCACGTGGGCCAGGGGTTTTCAGGAGACGGTGGAAATCCAGCTCCCCTCCTGATTCCTAAATGTTGGCGATGAAAAAAACAGAACGTGTCCCTGCGGGCCGGGTTTAGCCTCAGAGTTGGGTCTGGGGTGTAGTCCTTGGGTTCGGACCTTGGCCGAGTCCTTTCCCTCTCTGGCCTCAGTTTCCTTATCTGTAAAACGGGGACCTGGGCAGGACCGGCCGGCGGGGGTGGGGAGAAACGAGAACTTCTGTGGCAGGCCCGGCCCACAGTACCAGCTCAGCAGGGCTTGGCGGGCGCTCGCTCCCTCCCTCGGGGCAGGTACTCGGGCCGCAGCGACGCCGGCTGCTTGTACGAGCTCACGGTGAAGCTGCTGTCCGAGCACGAGGACGTGCTGGCTGAGTTCAGCAGTGGGCAGGTGGCGCTGCCCCCAGACAGCGACGACGCGGGCTGGATCCAGGTGAGCCCCGGGGCTCCGGGTGGTGGGGCGGGGCCCGGGAGAGGGGCGGGGCTCCTGGGAACCCCGCCCACGGGACGAGGGTAGGGCTGACTTGGCGGAGAGGTGTGGAAGAGGAACCCAGGCTGAGAAATGGGGGGGTGGTGGTGGAAGGAGGCGGGAAAGTGCATCGGGGTGGGGTGTCTGGGGGAAGCACCGGGGCCCTAACCCGACCTTCCTACCTCCACTCCCCAGATCTCCCACACCTTCACCGACTATGGGCCCGGCGTTCGCTTTGTCCGCTTCGAGCACGGGGGGCAGGACTCCGTCTACTGGAAGGGCTGGTTCGGGGCCCGGGTGACCAACAGCAGCGTGTGGGTGGAGCCCTGAGTGACCCCCTCTCCAACCTCAGCCGCCTTGGAGGGGCAGAGGTCTGGGGTACATAGGCCTTAGTCGGTAGCCTCCTCACTTTTCCCACCCCCAGCCCCACACTCACCTCTCCTGCCCCATACTCCAAGCCCAGCCCCCACACTGGGAAAGAGGGGTTTTGTCGGCATATATTTGCATCTGGAAAATAAGATGGGTGAGGGTCTGGGCCTGGGCTGGGCCTACCGCTGAATCCCCTGCACCTAGTACCGTGCCTGCCACAAAGTGGGCGCCTAATAAATATTATTTGTCCAAGGAATGAATGAATGAACAAACGGATGAATGAACACCGCTCCCTTTGCATCCTCTGTCTCCTGAGGGCCCCTGGCCTGGCCTGGAAAAATACTTGGTGGGGCTCCAGCTGCTCTGGTTTCCAGGGGCCTTTGGGCCGGTGCAGAGCCAGCCAGGCCTGGACCGGCTGGACAAAGGCTGGGATTGTGAGGGCGAGGAGTGGGGAGCTGGGCCTGGCGCCTGACTGACACCCAAGCTGCCCAGAGGCCAGAACAGGGTGTGTGTGGGGGGGTTGCCCTCCAGGCCTCTCTGGGTCCCTTGGTCCCCATCCCGTTCCTTTCTGAAGGCATGTTAGTCAGGGGTGGGGTGGGTTGGCAGCCCCTTACCTAGAATGAGAATTCTGCTGGGCCCAGGGATGGATGCCAGTGGCCCGGGTGGGGATGGGGAGATGGGGAGTGTGGCTGCAGGAGCAACTTGGTGTCCCCGAGGTTGGATTGAGTAGGAGTCATTCACATCGGGTCTTTGATCATTTTCCAAGCCCTGCCCAGAGGCTGGCCCCTTAGCACTGGTTTGAGCCGAAGCGGCAGGGCTGTGGTGCCCGGCACCCGGCACTCTTTCTGGCCTCCCCAGCAGCTCTCACACCCAGCCCGTCCCCAGAACGCTCAGCTGCTGGACCTGGGGGTGACTGAGAGTCTCCACACAGCTGCTCTCCTCTTGGAAATGGTGACCAATAAAATCTCCACGGCCCTCTGGGTTTCCTTTGATTCTGAGCCCTGCTGCCACCTGCTGGTCAGATGAAGTGGCAGGATTTAAGCTGGGCCAGCCTGCACTTGTTCCCTGGTTCATTCATTCACTCACGATTCCTGAAACCCCAGCCCTGGGGCCAGGCTCTGTGCAGCCTTGAGGTTCCAGGGGTGAGGAAGGAAGACACGCTTTGTCCCAGGAAGTTGGGACACCCTGGGAAGAGATATCCGGTGTTCTGGGGGGCTCCAGCTGGAGTCCCTGCTCTGGGGACATGCTTAGTCCTTTCTAGGGGACCTCACACAGTCTGGTGGGGAAGGCACTGTCCATACCTATCTGAGTTGCTAATCAGGGGAATTGGCACCTTGATGGGTTTGATGAAAGCTTGAAGGAAGAGGGTCACCCTGGAAGAGGGTTTCCAGGTTTCCACTTAAGAGTAATAGGCAAGGTAGTGCTCTGGGGCGATGGACCAGGATGGGCATGTAGGGAGCCCCATGAGGGTGAGTTGGGAGAGGACTGGGACACCCCCCCACTGCCTGGGGGCTACAGAGGAGGCTGGATGGAGACCCACTGAGCATGAGAGGTAGGAGTTGTACCCAGATGCTCGTGGGGACGGGATGTCAGGGCTGTGAGGTGGGGATGGGAGGTGCTGCGGGTGGAGGAGCTGCCCCCCCCATGGGGGACTCAGAAGAGAGGCCCCTGAGGGCTCTGGGGCTCTGGGCTGGAGAGACAGGGTTGGCAGTGTATGTGGCCAGCAGCCGAAGTCGAGGCCGCTGGTGATGGCTGGGGACGAATGTGGAGTGAGGTGGGAGAGGACACAGAAACCTCAGCCTCTGGGGGCCACCATGGGGGAGACAGAGCAGCCAGGAAGGTGGGAATGGGAGAGGGGCGAAGGAGGCTGCAAGGCCACCTGCGGCCAATTGTCTGCTCTCGGGAGGAGAGAGCCAGACATCCAGAGACCAGATTCTCTGCCCTGAGGTCCCAGAGCATGGGACCCACAGGGGAGACCTGAGGGGCTCAGATAACGGGGTGCTTCAGACCCACAGTCCCCAAGTGCCTGTCACTAGAGGCATAGCTGGATACACGGGTGGTATTTAGCTTGGGAAGACCATACAGCTGCGCCTGAGTCATCAAAGGGCTGGTGTTTCACGAGTAGGTGGGCCAGCAAAGCTCACCGTGCATGGGGCACGGCCTGTCCCACCACCCCCGTGACCCAGTCGGAGATGGGGAAGGGGGACAGGGCACTGTTAACCCTGCTGTACACATGAGGATACTGAGAAGCCTCGGCAGATGACTCACAGATTCATCGGAGAAGCACAAGGCTCAGCCTAGGTGCAATGGGCTTCAAAGGGAGCGCTTAACCCCTAATGGCTCCCCCCAACATTGATTATAGGACTGCGGATGTCAGCTTCCTTCAAGGGAAAACCTATGCTGTCCAGCAGGGGGCGCCTCAGGGCCCTCTCTGGACAGTGGGGAGTGTGGATAGTGGACAGGTTAGCTGCAGGGCTCCATGTGCCTGAACATAGGCTCAGGATAGAAAGGTGCATGTTCCCGAAGGTCCTTTCTAATCAATCAGTGCTTATTGAGAACCTACTATCTGCCAGGAAGGGTAAAGCCAGATGAGGACTCTTCCCCCCCAGAATATACAGTTTAGAAGGAGAAAACTAAATACAAGCAGCTAAATAAATGAGTAAGATAATCACCAATATGATAGAGCACTTAATATTCATATCAGACAATAGTCTTGAGAGCTTTATATATATCGATTCACTAAAACAACCGTATGGAGGGGGAACTGTTGTCTCCATTTTTAAACTGGAGCACAGAGAGATTAAGCAGCTTGCCTGAGGCCACACAGCTAATATGTGGTGAAACTGGAATTCCACTTAGCCATTAGGCACTTGACTTCTATAGTGAAGTGAACAAACTAGAGAGGAAGAGTGGTCACTTTCGTCAAACTGATCAAGGAAGGGGCGCCTGGGGGGCTCAGTGGGTTAAAGCCTCTGCCTTCGGCTCAGGTCATGATCTCAGGGTCCTGGGATCGAGCCCTGCACTGGGCTCCCTGCTCAGCGGGGAGTCTGCTTCCTCCTCTCTCTCTGCCTACTTGTAATCTTTCTCTCTGTCAAATAAATAAATAAAATATTAAAAAAAAACTGATCAGGGAGGACTTCTTTGAGGAAGGGGCATTTGAAGAATGAGGAGAAACCAGCCATGCAGCTATCTGGGGGAAGAGCATTGTAGAAGCGGTAAGTGCAAAGGCCCTGAGGTGGAAATGAACTCATTCACATATCAGAAAGGCTGGCACTCAGTGAGCGAGAAGGGAAGTGGTTTTACATGAGGTTGGAGATATAGGCAGGCAATCCCGAGAGCACCTGCTGTGCACTCTGTCTTACAAGGTATATGTGTCATGGCTTTCCAGTTTCAAATCCAGTTGAGCTGTAGCCACTCCTTCTGGCACAGGGTCAAAGATGGGCACATGCCAGGTGACAGAGCCAGGGTAGAAGCTAGGGGCTCTGAGGTGAGGAGGTGTGGAAATGGTGGAGATGACAAGGGTTGATGGTCTCCAGGCCTTCTAAACATATTACTGATTATCGACTGCCTCAGGCAGAAGGAGGGGATGCTAAGTGTTTCTGGGTCATTTTGGTTATGGGGTTGGGGAAGGTAAAATTAATTTTCTTTTAGATTTCTTTTTTTTAAGATTTTATTTATTTATTTGGCAGAGGGAGAAAGATCACAAGTAGGCAGCGAGGCAGGCAAAGAGAGAGGAGGAAGCAGGCTCCCCGCTGAGCAGGGGGCCCGATGCGGGCCTCGATCCCAGGACCCTGAGATCATGACCTGAGCCGAAGGCAGAGGCTTTAACCCACTGAGCCACCCAGGCGCCCTTTCTTTTAGATTTCTTTATAGGGCCCTCTATTTAGCAGTTTTTCAATGGGAAGAAGTTCTTTTCACTTCTGATTTATTTTCTTTGTAAATCTGGATTTTTGTGGGCATGGTATGTCATTCATTAGTGGTTGTAGAGGGAGGAGGGAAGAGGGACCAGTTCCTCAAATGACCACTAGGTGCCAGCATTGTCAAGGGAGTTCCCAGGCTGGGCTCCTCTTGCCCTGTTCTCTGCAGAGAAAGGGGGGCATCGGCAGGGGGGATTTGAATTCCAAGCCTGATTTCTTATCTGGAGCTGAGTCTGGGCCTGAGACCTGGGCCTCCTTCCTGCTTTGGGGCTGCTCTAATGCCAGAGGCTCCTGAGAAATACTTAGGATGCTAGGTCCTCTGAGGCTAGAGTCCTATTAAGACTAGGAAGGACTGTGGTCTCCGGGAATCCAGCCCCTAATAGGTCTGGGGGCCTAGACTCCACCCCCAGCCCCCTGCCACCACCCCTGCTAGTTCACCCCCAACTTGGCAGACCCCTGGGCCTTCATCTTGGCCCCTCGCCTGCAGTGAACACAGAACACCCAGGCAGATCCAGTCCTGATCTCCTGGTGAGTAATGACTTTGCTATTTTCCCCCCGTAAATTAAACCTAATCTTGTGTTGACTCTGCTGAACAAGGAGAATAATGAAGAAGATTAAGATGAGATGGTATTCATTCTCCTCCAACAAAAGCCAATTAATTGTCAGCAGGATTACCGCCCTGAGCCGGGAGCCACTGCTAACTCTTGCAGACAGGGAGAGCAGGGCTGGGGGCTGTCTCCTAGTGCTGCAGCAGGGGTCTGCTGGTGATGCAGCAGGAAACTTTCAGTTAGATGTAAGGAAGAACCGCTTGGATGAGAGAAGGGGCTGAAGCCAAGGAGGGGGATGTGAAGGGTATGGAATCACCTGGCCAGGTGAAGTTTGTAAGGCAAGGAGGGAGGCTCCCTGGGAGCATCTGAATCCCTGAACATACAAGGCATTTGTTCCTTGAGGCCCAGACTCTCACCTGTCTCCATCCCAGGCCACCTGACATCCTTCCTTGCCTTTCCTCCCTTAGGGTATCGCTCTGTGACCTGTCTCAGCCTCACAGGCTCCAGTCTGGGGTTGCCTTTGGTACATGAACTTGCATGCAAGTTCTCCAGCCTCCTCCCACCCTGCTTGCCCTCCTCCTTTCCTGTCCCAGGAATCAGGGTTAAGAGCATGGATTTGGAGACAGAAACACTTGGGTTTTACCCGACTTTGCCCCTTGTCCTCAGCTGCAAAATGGGACCTGCAACCCCACGTGCCAACCTGCTTTGTGGCTCTGAGGAGTTCAAGCACCGAAGCTTCCAGGCCCAGTTCCTGACACCTGTCGGGTTCTTTGTAGAAGACAGGGGGCCGCGTGGGTCAGGTGGACTGCCGTACCGCTGGGGCCACTGTGGAGAGGCGAGGCATAGGGGAGGGGACTAACATTTGTCCATCTCCTACCCCGTCTACTTTATCTCACAGACTCCCCATAGCAGCGGGGGAGGCTTCACTTGTCGCCCCAATTTATGGAAGAGAAGTTTGACATGCCGAGAGGTGAGTAGTGGTCAAGATCACAAACCGTGACCTGCAGACCTAGCTGGGATAGGCCTGGATCCGAGGGGCCCTTGGGCTTGTGCCCCTCCCCAACTGCACGTTGCTTCAGTGCACTTGGAAGGCATTCAACCCACACTTGCCGAATGAATGAAACATCCCTCATTTGCCATTTCTGGCCCAGTAGGTCCTCATTTCAGACTCTCTCACATCTTGGTAGCTCCCAGAAGTAAATGGATTGGGCGTGATCACAAAATTCTTCTTGGTAAATGTTGGCAACTCACCCGTCTTCCTCCTACTATTAAGAAAAATCCACCTTTCCATCCACATCTCAGGCCTTGCTTCATTTACCGGGATTGATAAGGTTCTGTTGTTTTCTGAGCATGGCAAGGGTATCCCCGAAGTCTGCATTTTCTAGTTCACGGTATTGCACAGCTACTGAGCGCTCACTATGTGCCAGGTGCTGGTGCATAGCTTCTGAATCCTTCCAGTACACCTAGGCACCGTTTTCCTTTCCATGTGAGAGACTGCGGCTCTCACTAAGAGACAGAAAATGCAGGCTTGCCGGAGGCCACACAGCTCGAATCCACTCCAGGGAGGGAGTCCTGTCCACGCCAAGGGGCTGTCCCACATGATGTGACTTTCGTGGCAGACTCTGGTCCTTTAAGGGGTGGGAGTGATGAAGGGTGTGAATCTCAGGCTCAAGTGAACCCCTGAAGGCCTTGTCCACTGGGAGCTCACTGACTAAAGGGGCTGATACCTAGATTGCCAGCCCTGACCCTCCCTGCTGTGTGACCTTGGCCAAGTCACTTAGCCAGTCAGTGCCCTAGCGTCCTTGTCTGTAAAACAGGGCCGATCATAGTACTTACCTGATAGGGTGGTTATGAGGATCAAATGAGTGAATATTTGTAATGCACGAAGTAATATTGTAAAGATCGGGGTTTGCACATAGCAAGTACTATATGTGAGTTTGTTAAAGAAGTAAAATGAACAAATCTGGCAGCTTATAATCAATAGTAAAAAGGCTGTGAGGAAAAGGCCCACCGTATTTGGGGAACCCAGAGGAGAGGCATCTAACCAGGACCTTAATCAGGGAGGGCTTCCTGGAGGAAGTGGTGAGTGAACTCTTGATCGGAGGAGTAGTAGGAAGGTGAATCACTTCCCTAACCAGCCCTTAGCTTCCTGTCTTATCAGTTGGAGCTGTGGGAGTAATCAGTCATTTCCTGGGGCTTCTCGTTATAATTTATCAATGTGTTCAGCACCATAGTGTCGTGTGGATTTGAGCAGAAATCTGTGTCCTTAGGGACCCACAATTGAGGGTGGTGGGCCAAGAGGGTCCTGAATCTTCTCTTAAGATAGAAGAAGACCCTGGGCAGGTGCAGAGAAATCTCTTGTTGGACAGGATGTAGCAAGGCCCTCCTGCCTGCGTAAAGACAAAGATGTCTTTGGAAAAAAGAAAAGGAAAAAAAGAAAAAGGAAGGAGAAGCAGGCAGGGAAATGATTTTCTCAGCTGGCGTTTCCCAGGGAATTAAATCTTGTTTTTCGTCACCACTGAGTGGAATAATCCAATATATTAAAGCAGAAGCCCCCCTCCTATTTATTGCTGTGACTTTGACCTCACCATCTTGGGCTGCATTTGGAATCAGATGGTCCCAGGGAGGGAGAAGGGAGGGAGGCATGGCCCCCTGGATCAATTACTCTGCTCTCCGACACCAGAAAAATGAATTATTCCCCCCAAAGCAGGCTCCTCATCCGATGAATTCTGCACTGCAGAGCTGGCGGAGTTATACCAAATTGGATTTGGTCTTCGAGAGACATTTAAAACCAGGTGGAGTGTGCATGTTGGTGGGGAGTGTCTGACAACCATGGGGGCCTCAGTTGCCTGGCTGTGGAAGCCCCCTGCTCACAGTGCTCTGGGGTGAGGAGTAGGAGGCAGGCATCCCACCTGCCCAGGAGGCCACCTGCATTTTGCAGGGGTGAGATATTTTGTTCCCAGCCTGAGACTCAGAGAGGTGAGGTTGCTTGTCTGAGGCCACACAGTGAACTAGTAACTATGGCAACCTGTTACTTTTTTGTCCCTCCTTCTCTGGGCCGAGCTGAAAATGGCCTCAAATCCATCCCCCTGCCCCCGCCCCTCCCAACAAGGTGGAACAAGTTGGGATTGAGAGCTTTTTACTCTGGGGTACTGGTTCTGCCCAGGCATAGCTGTGTGACCTGGGACGAGGAGCTCAATCTCTCTGGGCATCAGTATCCCGATCCAAACAATGGGTTTACTAAAATCCTTGTACTCGCTGCCACTCTGTCAGCTGCAAATGACAGAAATGCACTTTGGGGTGGTTTAATGAAAAAGCAAATTTGGGGCTTATGTAACAGAAAAGCCCAGCGTAGATTTCTCTCAGGTACAGCTGGATCCAGGGGCTCCAATGGCACATTCAGAATTTGGGTTTTCTCTTTGTCTCTCGGCTCTGTGTGGCTTCATCCGAGGCAGGTTCACTCCAGAAGGGGCCCAGCACCCCCAGCATTAAGTCTGGTGGGTTCCCGCACCCGCCTCTGAGCCACTTACAGCTCTCTCATGGGAAAGACCTGGTGTGGACTCACCCAGGGAGGACCACAGGCTGAGAGAAGGGGGTAGATGACTGTGGGGTTGAAGAAGGCGGACTGGGTCCTGGGATGGAGCCCAGCTCCCTGGGATGGAGCTGCTCACGGGTTCTAGGCAAGAATGAGCAGGTACTTGACACAGCACTGGGCATAGGGCAAGCATTCTGCCAACCACGGTCCTGCTGACAGTGAGTGCTGCCAATTTTCAGTGAGGAGGATGCATTGTCGGCCTGGGCAGGATACGAGGGGGCTCTTCCCAGGCTCCCTCTGCCTTCCTCATGGTCTCCCACTCCATCTGCTCCGCCAGCCCACCCCTAGGCCAGATCCCAGCCTTGGCCCTCTGCCTGGTCAGGGGTCCCCAGGGAGGGGGTTTTCCTCACCCCACACAGCCCAGGAGCTGCAGAGATTGCATTTTCACTAATGATGTGGGGAAGAGAGGAAAAAGCTAGTCCGAGATGGAGCTATTTTAGCTGAAAAATCCTCCCCCTGGATTGAGCAGGTTTTTCAGGGCTAATGAGCTGGGGCCAAGGGAGTTGCTGGGGAGGGGGCCGAGGCTGGAGCTTTGCAGGAGCTGGAGGCCTGGCCAAGGAGAGAGGGGTGAGGGCAGAGGGGACTCTGTGCCCCCTGAGCCGAGAGCTGCTCAGCCCGCGGTGGCACTGCGAACTCTCCAGGGGTACCTGCCCTCCTCAGTGCCCCATCGCCATCCAAACCCGCTCATGCAGGAACTATCTCTAATGGCCAAGACAATTTTGCCAGACTTGATTATATCTAGTCCGTTATTGCGAAAGCCCTGGGTATCAGTTTTATTTTCCCCAAATATAAAGTCATGTTACAATATTGCAGTTGCCTTCTTATGTTACAAGCCCTTCCTCCTACCCCATGCTGAGAGATTCTGATGAATTCTACTCTATCGATTCGACACCTGCCCCGGGGATCAAGGAAGGAGGAGGTGGAGGAAAAACATGGAGAAGAGGAGCAGTCTTGTTTCCTACTCACCATGGAGTGCCAGCCCATTTTGTCTTAGGGGTCTTTACTCAAGGCACCCACCCTGTTCCAGGTACAGATGAGGAAACGGAGGCCGTGTTGCAGGAGGGAATGAACACGCCTCTCTTGAGAGTCAGCCGCCTCGGTTCTGGGATCAGGTGTGTGTGGAGAGGGAGGTTGTGTCCCACACCATTGTCCTCTGGATGGAGGAGAACCCAGGCTGGGGAGGAGCATGAGTACATCGAGAAGACTCTGGAGCCAAAAAGGAAAGGAGGTAGGAAGTAGGAACAGTTGGTAGACACCTGGCTTCTGGGGGGTCTTCAGGTGCCTGATCTGACTGCCCGGCCCCTGCCCACTGGGGACATGGGACCTCAGGAGCCAGAGGAAGAGGTACTGATGACACAGAGCAGTGAACCTGGAGTCGGGTTCTAAGAGCAGTGGAGCGCCGAGGTCCCCAGCTCAGGTGTGGATGCAGAGTGACCAGCTCTATCCCTTGCTGGCTGCATGACTCTGAGTAAGACTCCAGACTTCTCTGAGCTTGTTTTCTCCTCCGTCAAGTGGGGAGCAAGATTGGGCCTACCTTGTTACTTGGTCATGAGAATGAACTTGGATGATGTGTAAAGCACAGTGCAACCCCTGGCATGGTTAGGGCTCAAAACAAATATTCGATTTCATGAGTATTATATTACTTCTAGGACAGAAAGACTACTTCAGGGCTCTGGAAGAGGAGCCAGGGCAAGAGGCCTTATGAAGGACAGGGGCTGGGGTCATCCAAGGCTGCTTCCTGTAGTCCACAAGGGTTTGTGGAAGGGACAACAGAGGTGGTGTGGGAGATGGAAGCTTATGGACCCATGGAGGGGTCGGGGCACCTGGAGCACTCTTACTATGACTCTGATCACCTGGGGCAGTGTGGATCTGGGGGAGTTCAGAAGTTCTCTGCCTCAAAGAAGGGTTTCCAGAATCCCTTCCATCTCCCCTGCCTGCCCCCACTTCCCAGCCATCAACCCGGAGTGGTGGGCATGGTTGGAAAAAATGTAGGCAGCACCTGGGTTCAAATGTGTCTCTACTCCTAGTGAGCTGGGGGGCTTTGCACATGTTCTTTACCTCTCAGAATCTCAATGAGATTTTTCTTTAGTGGACATGATGATGCCTACTTCACAGAGTTAAGTTTGTTCTGTGTAAAGCACTGGGCACAGTCGAGGTGCTCAACAAGGACTGGTACTGATCTGGTTTTGATGTGTGCAGGGAGGGGCCCAAGTCCCCTATGAGGTCAAGCATGTAGTGGAGAGATGGGGGCCTCTGAAGGATGGCCTTGTTGAGCACAGCTGCCCCTAAAGGCTGTGGTTCAGGGGACAGAGCACAGAGGCTCAATGAGAAATGCTGGAAAGGACAGTGAGGGGGTGAAAGAGGAATTGTCTGGGGAGGTGATGCTTTAGCCTTGCCATGCCTAGGTGTGCCCTGCCTTGAGAGTACCGATTGCAGGTGTGTAGAGCTTGGTGGGGGGCAGTACACACACCCATCTGCCTTCTTATGTCTGGTCTGAATTCCCATGGCTTCAGTTCAGGCTCCATGTTTTGCCCTGAGAGGGCATTGACCTTTCTTGTCTTCTGCCAGCTGCCCTACCCTCCTGAGTAAGGTGGCCTGGGGCCACCCTGAGGACAGGGAAAATGGAACTTCCTGAGTCCAGAGTTCAAGTCCACATACTGCTGCTTTTTCCCAGTGGCCTTAGGCAAGTTACTCTACTTCTCTGAACCTCAGCTTCCTTCCCTATAAAATAGGATAATAGTACTTACTACATGGAACTGCTGCTGGAACCAATGAGGTGGGTGGTTGAGAAAGTGCTTTATGAACTGTTAATATTCTGCAAACAAGTTTCAACTGGAAGAATTTTCTCTCTTATAAAACTCTCCCTCGGGTGCCTAGGTGGCTTAGTGGGTTAAAGCCTCTGCCTTTGGCTCAGGTCACAATCTCAGGGTCCTGGGATCGAGGCCTGCATTGGGCTCTCTGCTCGTCAGGGAGCCTGCTTCCTCCTCTCTCTTTGCCTGCCTCTCTGCCTACTTGTGATCTCTCTCTCTATGTCAAATAAATAAATAAAATCTTAAAAAAATAAAACTCTCCCTTGGAGACATAGTTTCATTGAGATTCTGTGCTGCAACCTCATGTCCCCTCTACTTCCAATTTCTAATGTCTTCAGAAGGATGTTCACCCTGTCTATTGGCCTTGGGGTGGACTAATGCACAGTGTGTGCTTGTTCCAGTATTTCAGGAAGAAGCTGGCTTTGGAGAAGCCACAAGTGGCCAGCTGGGGTATATTTGAATGGACTGCCTGTCCCTTCACTTCCAGATCAACTTCTGATCAAGTGGGACTAGGACTGAGGGAAGGAGAGGGCAACTGATAATTGCCCCCACTTCAGAGTCCAGCTAACAAAAGTCCAGAGAAAACCAGAACCCAGAAGGAGAGCAGGGATCAACCAGAACAACACAAACCTCAGACACAAAAGCTGGAGCCCAGCAGATGTACTATTGCTGGGGGTTTTCTGTGTTGTTAAGGGTTGGAGGTCAGGGCACACTTCCTTTCAGCGCCTCCGCTTCTTGCCCTCAGTTTAATCACTTGGGGATTTGGGGAGGCAGAACCTTAGGACATTTGGGCCTTTGTCTTCCAGATCACCTGCAGTGACTGCCTTGGGGGCGATGGTGAGGTTTTCAGAGCAAGTCACCCAGGGTGGGGGACAGGAAATAACTCATCCGGAACTAAGAGCATGTAATAGGTGTGGTTCAGCACCTCGGACAGCACCCCCGCCACCACCAAACCTGGGAGAACCCAGGAGTGGAAATCCCGAATGGGAGAACCACAAGTCGGCAGGGTAGCACAGTCTAAGGGAAGGAGAGTGGCAGGCATAAGGATTAATGGGCATTCATATAAGCCTGCACCAGTGCTGGACACCTTAATACATTACTCCAACCTGGCCTTATCTTCATTCTCATTTTACGGCTGTGAGAACCGAGGCTCAGCAAGGTTAAGCAAGTTGTCCCAGGTCACACAGCTAGCTAGTAGTAGAGCATGGACCTCCATCGAAGTTTGTCTGGCTCTGGAATCTCTTACTATGACTCTGATCAGACAGGAGAGGCACAGCCTCTGCACACTCGTGGCAAAAATGACCCCAAAGCTGTTGGGCTGAGAGGCTGGGTCTGTATTTATGTGTGTGGCTTTGTGAGTGTCTCTGGATGTGCAAGAGGGTGGATTCAGTGGAGTGTGACTGTTTACAGGAGGCCGCGTCAGTCCCTGGGGGAGCTGGAAGATGAGAGTTGGTGTCATATCTCCGAGACCCTCCCTCCTCCTGGAAGGAGACCTAGAATTCACTGTTGGCCTTTTTTTTTTTTAAGCACTTAAAGAACAGACCAGAACTGATAGCTAAATTAAACCTGCTGAGAGCGCCTGTTTAATTGAAAATGCCATCTGTAATTTAAATGTCAGAATCGGGATGGTTATTATAGCTGCCTTGAAGACTGGAGCTCATTTCACAGTTTCAAAACAGACCAAGAAAAGCAGCAAATGGACCATGGCCTGCGGCGTCGTGGAGCGATTAATAACTTCTCTGGTCCCGCTGAGCTCCGGCTCCCACCTCAGCCCCCACATAGGGAGTCTGGCTGGGAGCTAGGAGCTGGGAGCTTGGGGCTTGGGTTCCAGGACTCAGCATCCTGCCTTCCCCTCTTCGTATCTCTGCTCCAGCTTCCACTCACCTGCAGGGCACCTTTTCCAAAGTGTAAATCTCATCTTGTCTGTCTTCAGGGTCTTCCTGGCATTTCTAGGATGAAATCCCAATCTTTTAGCCTGGCATTCAAAGGCTCTGGAAGGCAAGGTACTGCCCACCTCTATAGCTTCAGTTCCTGCCATGGCCTGCTGTAGACATCCTGAATGTCTCCAGGCCTTGCACAGACTGGATCCTCTGCTGCTAAGCCTTTGCTTTTCTTGTCTACCTGGTAAGCACCATTTATCATTCACAATTCAGCCCTAGTGTTGCCACCTCTGGGAAGCCGTCCCTGACTGCTCCATATCTCCCCAGAGCACTGAGCCAAGTTTAAGGGCTTCCTTCTTGGTCTCCCATGGTCCCTTTGCTCACCTTCCTAACTGACTTATCACAGTGCTGTCTTTTTCCATTCTCCTTATACTATGAGCCCCTCAAGGACAGAGATGGTGCCTCGTTCATCTTGAGGTCTGGTGCCCTGAACAATCATGATAGCTAACATTTATTGAGGTCCTACTATATGTCAAGTACTGCCATCAGTCCCATTTTAGAGATGGGAAAACTGAGGCATGAAGAATAATTTGTTTATAGGCCAGATGGCTACTAGTGGCAGAGTTGGGATTGGAGACCATCTGCCTCCAGAGGCCAGGTTCATAGTTACTATGAGATAGTGCTTCATGCTGGGCCCTCAGTTTAGTGACAGTTTATTCATTGATCAGATAAAGAGCTCACCAGGTGTGTTCCCATCTCTACTTGGGGAGGAGATGCTATAACAAAATGATTGGGCATAAACGCCAAAGGAAGTTAAGCCAGCCCCTTTCTGTGATGACTTTCTTGTTCTTGGATTCAGGTCTTGGTACTTCTTCTTTGCTTGAGAGCCTGCAGGAGCGGGTCACTGTGCCCAAAGCCACGATGGCTTTAAAGCACCCTTCCATAGGCAACTCTCCCACCCTTCCATAGGCAACTCTCTACCTGTCCACACCCTATGATGCCCCAGTTTGTACTTAATGAAGCAGTGGGGTGCAGTGGGACCATGAGGGCTGGTGTCTCAGCTTCTACTTACAGCCATGGGACCATGGCAGGACATTTCCCCTTTCTGACCTCACCATCTTCATCTTTGAAATGGGGTCATAGTAGTATCTGACTCAGAGTGTTGAGGATTAAATGAAAGCCTGGAGGCTCAGTGTTTAGCAGAGGCACATAGCTAAGGTCCAATGTATGATAAATCTATAACATTCATTCACTCATTCATTCATTCTTTTCTTCTTAGCCCATGTTCAAGGGCAGCAGACTATGCCTGCTCCATGTTCCTGGGCCCCCAACCACCAGTTTCGAGATGCTTTAAACTGCTTGGTGGAAGGAGAGTCTCCAAGATTACATGCTTGTTCTGAGACCAGCGTTAAACCCATCATGCTCTCAGCATGGCCCCCGTCTCCTGACCTCTTCTGTCCACACCCCATCTTCATGGTCTGTCTTCCCTCTGCCTTGCTCCATACCCCAACATTCTCTTCCCTGGGGTTGTCATGCAGCCAACTACTCCCTCAGCCAAGAGAAAAACAGAGAAACTCACTCCTAATTAGATGGGTTTCCGTCTCTCCAGGTCTTCACTTCTTGCATGTTCTTGACTTGTTAGAGGAAATCGCATATCGACATCGGTATTGATTTGCATAATTCAGATATAATTAGGAGAAAGATTTGCCAGAGTGGCAGGCAGCGGGACTGGTGCTGCTGTATCCTGCTGACCTTGGGGAAAACTCTGAACTGGGCCTTTTACCCTCACCGAGTTTGTGGCTCCCATTCTCTGCAGAGCCCCATAGGCACTTGTCCCTTAAAATAGGCTCTCCTGTGAGGTTTCAAGGCGAGAGGAGAGCCCTGTTAATCCCAAAGTGTCTCCTTGCTTGGCCCAGCATCTGGAATTCTAACCATGAAGGCCAGCACGTGGGGACCTGCTGGGGATGTTGGAAGATATTACACCGGCCAGGAGGACAGGGTCCAGTTTGCTTATGATGCCCGCCATCTGGAGGGAGGGAGAGGACCACAGGGTAGTGTCATTTTGACAGTGGGAGGAAAGGAAAGCAAAACCAAGCGGTGCTTGAAGCAGGCGACTAGAAACTGGTGTGACCCAGTGAATTATACCACTGCTGTGATGAAAAGTGGTGGTGCGTCCTTGGAAAGATTAGGAAGATAACAAGGCAGAGAAATAGATGAAAACGCACAGCCATGCCTATTCTGTTCTGTCATCATTCCTTCATGCCTTCCTTTATTCATTTTTCATTCACAAATATTTATTGAGGGGTTATTATGTGCCAGGCAAATAGTCAAGAATCAGGTATTGACACTGGGAAAACAGAGGTGGTCTCATCACTGTATCTGGTGAATTTGGTTCTTACCCATTCCAGCCCAGGAGGGTGGACTTGGCTCCAGGATCTGGGGCTTGGAGAAACTAGTGCCCAGAAGACTATATGATACTTCCTTTCAATTATGCTTCTGTTTCCCCCATGAGCTGGTTCTGTTCCAGGAAGGCAAGTGGAAGCATGGGGGTGGGCTGGGGGTGGGGAGTGGGGCTTCACAGGAAGCAAGAAGATGGGTGGGGAGTTTCTCTCCATACCCAACCCCAGCCCCCACTCCTGCCCCAGTGTGACCCCTCCTACTCCCACACAGCCCCTACAGAGTGGCCATGATGAGAAGCCATAGCCAATTTCCCCAGGGAGCAATCTCCAGGCCACTGATTTACTCGTTAGCTGTCACCACCAGCACTGAATAATAAGGCCTCTTTCCACGGAAAGGATATTAGAGGCTGAGATGGGAAGGGCTAGGGCAGTGTGATATTTATTTCCCCAGCATTTGCTGCTATGAATCACAGGGGTGTCTCTACCCGGCTCTCACACGGCACCACATGCCCATCCTTGGGTCCCATGATACTTTCCCAGAGTCCTGGGGTGGAGGTGGGGG